>JAHNZQ020000010.1:2030324-2041179 GCA_019155205.2 Gracilaria vermiculophylla | reverse complement strand
TAGAATTCCCGTTTGGGCACTTCGAGTACTCTGGACCCGTGAATGGGAAGAAGATGCCGCGGCCGCAGCATTGTCGTCCCGAGGGGTCTGTTGTGACTCGGCGTGGTCACGAGAGGTTCCAGGGGGGTAGTCATATCGGTAGGCGATAGAAGTTTCTGTCCGGCTTGCGGCAATGAACTCCAAAGTGGGCAAGTTCGAAACAACCGAAAAGGGGTCAAGGAGAGTTCGACGGAGGCTGAGATTTCCCAGGCGGGGTTGTAAGGCCCGAACGAGAAAGAGCGGTTCCGGCGAAGTTCTAAATGTCCCGAGAGGGGTCGAAACGGGGTATGAACCAAGAACGATCCCGAGTAGGGCTATTCTAAGTCGGGAGACCAAATGTGGTACAGCGAATACTCGCGTACAGTAGTGTGCCCAACAATGGAATAATATGCGCGCAACACCCAAGCGGGGACAAAGGAACATGCAACAGACGTTAACAACGGGCTGCGAGACAGGCGCAGAGCACCGGTAACGGCTGTAGAGTGACCCTTCTGAGAGCTAGAACTAGAAAGTAGGCTTAGGCTCTAGGGGGTGCTTGCGGTTTACCACGGTGAAGCTGGTCATTCGGGAGGTGCCTAAGTGCACCCCGGCAGCGACCACTACGTGTCGAAAAATAATAAACTGTCCCTCTACCAAGGGCCCCTGCACTGCGTGCATGCGCACTCAGCACAGCACCTACACGTGGCCCACTAGGGAGGGGCACCTACCGCACTGTACACTACTATCCGCTACTATGCATACCCATAGGGGCGATTTCCATTATGCTACAATAGCAGCGCCTGTAGGAGCATTGTTCGCCGAGTGAACCTCCCTCTACGCTTGTTGTTTGCGGATCCTCTTTAAGAATTCCACCGGCTCGCGACAGCGGATACCGGAGACTACCTTTAAGAACACGCTCCTTTGGAGTCAACAGAAACTCCTAACGGACGTTGTGCTTTACTACCTCGATAGGAGAGCTGACAGTACCACAACTGGTCTCCGGACTTAGAAGGTCACAGTTCCTAAGGGATTCGCAAAAATTGCAGGAGAAGCATGTTTCTAGTTTGAAAAGACTGAATCCTAACAGTGGAATTCTTTCTTAAGGTGATTCGGAAGTGGAAGAAAATCACTCCCGACCACTTCCTCTATAGACCCTTCAAATTATCCAATGGAAACCTCCCTACAGGAGCCTCAAGCAACCGACTCCGCCGGTGGGCGCAGCACGCGCAGCGCTCCGCAGAAGATGCCTGTCACACTGGAGGACCCTGAAAGTCTCCTTCTGAATCCTGGCTCCTCTGTGGAGCGTTTCAGGAATCGCCTTAGGAGAATGCATGATCGGAGGCAAGCGGAATCCCCCGCGACACCTCTGGAGGACGCCGATGTGGAGGTTGAAGAACAGCACACGGCATCGCAGCCGCCATCTCAGGAGCTGTAGGGACGAGAAAAACCGGAGGCTAACTCCCTCCTGGAGTGCCTGGCCCAGCGCCTTACGGATTGGCTCTCTCAAGAGCTGGTCGAAGGAATACCTGCAGGAGCTGAAGCCCACTTTGGAGCGCGCCCCGACGTCTTTGTGCAGGAAATCGCGATGGAGAGCGCTCACCGTGCTGTGGATGATTTGCTGGATTCCGATCCCTTTTTCAAGGTGATCTCATATGTTATCCGTGCGGAGCTTCGCTCCCAAACCGCGCAGCTGCTCATTGCAGCGTCGGTTCAAAGCAATTCTTCCGTACAGGAAAGGTTCCTTCTATCAACACCTAAGGTGGCGCGGGCAGAGAAGGACAGGATACTACCACCCCCTACGACAGCGAAGGAAAGGATTTTGCCGGAGGGAAACAGGACCACCTCAGGAATCTTGCTATGCACCGTCTGGACCTGACGCCGCGCGGAGGAGGACAGGATACCGGTTGCGAAGAAATTCACCCAAGGAGAGAAGGACAGGATACTCCTTGGGTGGATCGCGATAACAGGGGTATCGTTAGTAACCCAGACCACCTCAAAGAAAGATGCCGAAAGAAATGGAGGGAGAAAAGAAGAAAGCGAGACACAGATTCGGAGAGAAGCGCAGACTCCAAATCCGTGAACAGCTCCAGCTCGGAGGACAGTATACCTCCCAAGGAGAAGAGCAGAAGGGTCAGGAAGGTCGTCTCGCTTAACGACCTCTTCGCAAAAGTGGTGGATTATGACACCTACAGGTTGAATGATCGCTCCACACTCTACGAAGCGTCGGTCGCTAAACGAGTCACGGAGATGCAATGCCGTATGGATATTCAAATGTAGAAGCACTCCTTTTCATGCGAAGACCCCATCTCGGTGTTGAATTTTCTTGCACGCTTCCGTTCAGCGTGTAGTGCCAATGGTATCCATGAAGGAGCCGCCGTATGGTGTTTTCAGTTCTACTTCACACGCGAAGCCCACTCGCTGGTGCAGCTGCGTCTCACAGTGGAGAGCACCATTGTGTACGATCCTGGAACGCAGATCATAACGACGTACCCAGAGATAGTCAATTTTCTCCTTAAAAGGTACGCCACGGATGAGATGATAGCCGATGCTGATGCTGAAGTGCCCTCCTGTAGGTAAAACACGGGAATGACCGAGACAGATTTCTCACAGAAGCCGTGGAGGAAAGCCCTACGGAGTGGGAACGTGTACTCCGAACGGTGGTTGAAGTCATCTTTTGTCGAGGGTCTCCTTCCTTCGATACGCGTGAGGGTACGTAATCACCTTAAAATGCACCCAAAGACCACCTATACGGAGTTACCGCGTTTTGCGGAATCCTATGGGGTTACCCACCGAGCTGCTCGTCGCAGCTATACTCCACTTTCGGAAAAAACCGGCGGCTTCAAGGACCCGTCGGGAATCCACCCTGACGTTGGACTCCAGCTCCTCGGAGGAGGTCGACGAGCTCATGCTCGTAGGAGAGCAAGAGGCCCTTGCCCTCACATACGCCTCCTCTCAGGGAGCACCTTCTTGGACGAGGACACCATCGTTTTCCACTTCGTACGCCTCGGCAGGGTCTTACAGAAGCGTCCGATTCGTGATCCCTCGAGGCTATGCACCGCTTTGCACGATTTGCTTGTCACGAAAGCCGGTACACTGTACGACTCTCACTCCGACAATGAGGGCGTCCATCCTGCAGGAACGGGAAAACAACTTCCAGGACCTGATGGACACACCAACGGAGAGCGATAGTTATCGAACCACGTTTTGCGACATCCTTTCCCCTCAAGGAACCTAGGGTTACGGTACTCCAGCGGGAGTGCAGCCTGTCCCAATGTCACTTGCACCCGCAACGCAGGTGGCAGTGCCCAAGCCGGTTGCACCTCAAGGGAACACGTCGCATAGCGATACACAACCGCAGGCGCCGTCCTTGACCGGAACTCAGCCCCTCTCCAACCAGGAAAATCCTCAGAGCCACGCGTAGAGGCTCCGCGTGGCACCTTACCATCGAGACTCAGCTCCACGGAGGTCGCCTGAAGGAAAGTGGAAGAGGCAGTCTGCTCCGTCGACGCAGAATCGGCGGGCCTCCCAATCCTGTTGGACCCATTCGACAGCTTTGAGGATTCTGTTTGCACGCTCCGCCGTGAGAATCACAATGTATTCGCCTCTATAGGATGTTCACCGCTCGCCTCCACCACGGTGCGTGCTATCCTCCATACCGGTGCTGGCCCAAATCTGGTGCACGCCGACGTGCTCCCGCGGTCTGCTCTGGGCTCCTTGAGTACTGAAAAGCTCCCTATGGTGCATGATGTGTCGCGTCGAGCATTGGCCATCCTCCGCGCAATCCCCGTGTACCTCCGGTTGGGCTCCTGACAGGTGAAGGGGTGGTTCCTCGTTGCGACCAACTTGGCCGCACAATGCATATTTGGAACTTCCTTAGTGGATCGATATGTACGTGCAATCTACCCACGCTTGCGGAAGGTGACGTTTCACGACGCCGCCCCTGTAGGTATCGTATCCACATCTCCAGGACCGTACGTCAATGCGCGTCACGTGAGTAATCTTCCAAAGGAGACGCAGTCGAATAAGCTCCGAGTGGTGAAGAGCATCGAAATACCTGCAAGGCGTCAGACCGAAGTTTGGGTGCAGAACTCTGCATCTCGCCTTTCATTCCTACAGGGAAGTCCACGCCTGACGACGAAGCAGCACTCCATGATAACGAATGGTGTTATGGAAATAATACCGAACATCCCCTTAATGGTTGTGCTCGCCAACCTGAAGGAGTCACCAGTACGGCTCCAAAAAGGATCTGTCTTCGGACTGGCACTTCCCGCCCCTGAAGGACTGGCTCATTTTCCTCGTGCGGAAGACCTTTCGGACCACGATGCCATCGCCACTGTGGAGGCTGACGCGACTTAAATGGCTCCAGAGGAAGGGAATCCTGCCATTTGGCAGAAGAAGCTCCAAATTGGCGAGGACTTTAAAGGATACCGCCATAGGATAGTGAAGATGCTATCCGCCTTTGAGGACATGTGGTCTGGTCGCCTGGGTCAGGTCAGCCTTACCAAGCACATGATCCAGCTCAAACCTGCTGCGAAACAAGTACATCAATTTCCGAGGAGGGCCGGACCCCATGCGCGCGATTTCGAGCGCGATGAGGTCCACCGGATGCTAGACAAGGGCGATATCGTGCCTTCCAATTCCAAATGGGCCTTCCCGGTGGTGTTTTTCGAGAAGAAAGATGGCTCCTAAAGGTTCTCTATCGACTACAGGCGTTTTAACGAGGTGACGGTACGCGATTCGGAGCCGATACCCCGTATGGATGAATGTATCGACTCCTCAGGCGATGCGTCCGTTTTCTCCACGCTGGATGCCAACAGCGGCCACTGGCAGATTGAGATGGACGACTCCGATAAGGATATGAAAACGATCACCGCGCACTGTGGTATCTTCAGATTCCTAGGGATGCCTTTTGCGTTGAAGAATACACCCACTACGTTCCAACGAGCGGTGGACATTATCCTGTCAAAGGTGAAATGGCAGTACGCCTTGGTGTATATTGACGACGTCATCATATACTCCCGCAGCGTGGAGGAGCACTTCATTCACGTGAAGAATGTGCTCCAACTCCTAAAGGATGCTGGACTCACCTTGAAGCTGGAGAAATGTTTCCTTTTCAAGTCGTCGGTGGACTACCTGGGGCACGTTGTGCTCCCGGGCCACCTACCGGTTTCCAGGAAAACTCAGCATGCCATAATGGAAGCTCTCCCTCCCACAAACCAGACGGAGCTCCGCTTCTTCCTAGGGTTGTTTAACGTCTTCCGAAGGTTTGTACCGAATTTCTCCCGTACAGCGGCGCCGTTAAATCGCCTCTTGGAGACGGAAAAGCCGACGCCATTGGCCATCTTGACGGAAGAGGGGTTTGAAGCCTTTGACACCCTGAAGAGGAGACTAATAGAACCACTGATGTTGGTACTTTCGAAGCGGCACGGCCGAATGGTGCTGGACACGGACGCCTGTAAATACCAAATCGGGTGTGCCCTCCTATAGGAGCAACCAAAAGGTGGACTTCAACCCATCGGATACTGGAGTCGCAGCCTCACCCCTACAGAGCGGAACTACTCCACATCGAAGCGCGAATGTCTTGCCATCGTATGGGCGGTCTTGCTTATACGCCCGTACCTAGAAAGTGCGCGTTTTACCTTGAGGAAGGACGACGCCCCACTGAAGTGGATACTGTCCTCAACCGATGCTTCCAGTCGCCTGGAAAGGTGGAGGTTACGCTTCCTGAAGTTCGAATTTGACATCGCCTACCTCCCTGGCATTAAACACCAGGCAGCGGACGCGCTCTCGCGAATCTCCACCGAGGGGAAAGACTAAACACCTTGCAGGACAACATCCCGTGTCTGGTCACCCTAGATGCCGACGAGAAAGAAAGATCCAATGGAGAATGCTTGGAATGCTGTAAACCTGAAGGCCGGTAGAGTGGACCCCCTGAGGAGATGGCTCTTGTTAAGCAGGAGAAAGAAGTTCTCCTAATCACCGTAGCGGAGGTCCTGAAGGTAGAGAGTACGGATGCATACTGCAAGGAGTGCCTCGCCACTGTGGGGAGTTTTACATCGTCATTCGACTTTGACCGAGACGGCGTGCTTGTGCGCCGCTCCCCCCTGGATGGAGCTCTCCAAAAGATGGTGCCAACGAAGCTACGGGCAAGAGTTTTGTATCTTTTGCACTATCCTCGCCTCGCCGGGCACCCCGGTGGATCGCGGATGTATTTCACCATAAAAAAGGAGTTCTGTTGGCCAAACATGGCTAATGACGGCTTCCAAACGGTGGCAGATTGCTACTCTTGCGCCGCTGCTAGGGGGAATATACGGAATCACCGGACGCTGCTCACACTGCTCCCATCTTAAGGACCGTTGGAGTTTGTGGCCATGGACATCTTGGGTCTTCTCCCCAAGACGGAGCGAGGGCACCGATTTATCCTCGTGATCACGGATCATTTCTCGAAGATCACGCGTGCCATCACCCTCCGGAGCACAACCGCAGCAGTGATTACCGACGCCTTTCTGGAGCATTGGGTCTACTCTTACGGGATACCATTATACCTCCTTACGGAAAGTGGCCCCCAGTTTGCGGCGAAGCTCTTCAGCGCCGTTTCCGGAATGCTGGGGATGAAAGAGTTGTTTATAACTGCCTATCACCCCCCAGACCACCGAGCAGGCGGAAAGGTTCAACAAGAACATCACCTCGAGGCTTAAGCACTACGTCGCGGACCACCAGAAAGATTGAGACGCATATGTGGGCCCCCCCACGTATGCATACAACCTGCAGGTGCACCGCTCCATGGGGACCTTCTTTTCAATCTGGTGCTCTCGCGCATTCCGCCAAGTGCCGTCATTGCGGCACGCGCTACTGCGCACCCGGCGGATGGGCCACAGGCGCCAACAGCGGCGCAAGTCAAACGCTCCATCCTAAGGAGGTATGAGAACGCACTCTCCCTTGCAAAGGAGAGACTCAATGCCTGGTAGAGGAGACACAAACAGGACTTCGACCGGAAAGTGATGGAAGGCCCTCACCTGAAGGAAGGCGACGAGGTTTTCCTCGACAAACCCGGGGAAACATCCGACGAACCGCCGGACGTCACGCGCAAGTTAGCGCCAACCACCTCAGGGTCCTAAAAAGTCCTGGCCACCTATAGGGATACTGTCGCCATGGAAATGAACGGCCTCAGGGACGTCGTCTCCCGTAATAGGGTGACGAAAATTCCCGACGACCAGCCTCTCAGAAATGCCCGCTACCTCACCTCAGAGACAACGTGCGGAACTTCCTCATCCGACCACCTCAGGTGCGACGACACCACGGGATACTGGGAACCACATCACCACTCTCGAGGAACCACTACTGGAGACTTCCGACGCCATCCTGACCCCTGAAAGTGATATTTTCTACGCGGTAGACCACATCGTCTCCCATCGACAAACCCCTGCAGGAATACTGTACCGCGTCCGCTGGTATGGGTACACCTCGAAGGACGTCACGGAAGAACCTCCGAAACACATCCTTGAGAACTTCCCTAGGCGATACCACACCAATCTGGTGCGGAAACGCCTCTCCACATAGGCGCTTCCGTTTAGGAAAGGGGGAGGGGGCCCCCAACCGGAGTTTTTTTTCGCCTCCGCAGTCTATCCCGTACCTGGAGTTATCTTTTTCGCCTCCAGGATGCCGTTGCTCGCTTTTCTGCAGCTCCTACGGCGGCACTTCATGTCGCTGAGCACGTGAGCACGGCCTAGTCATATTGGAACCACCATTCATGGAGCTTGTGCTCCATCCGAAGGATCTTTCAACCGCCAGGGTTCTATCACCTACGGGCCACCGAATTGCGTTGCGTACTCCGCTTCGAGGCGCGCTTTTGCCGTGAGCGCTTGGCTATCGAAGAACTCCGACAAGCTTTCCTTAATGGCCGCCATCGAGGCCCGTTTTGGCCGTGCCTTGTGGAGCTCTAAGACCCAAGCATGCGCCTCGCGCAGAGCCTTTACAGGAGAAGCCGGAGCATGACGGCCTGTCACCAGGCACGCCTGCATCAACTCCTGGAAGGCAACCTCCAGAGCCCCAGAGAAGACCCCGCCCGACAGTGCACCCGATGCGGCCACCTCCGTTGACGGCGCAGCAACCGCCACGGAAGAAGCCGCGCACGGAAGACCAGCTGGGACAGGGGCTTCTCGACGAGATCCCGCGGGTTCCCCAGTGGAGGTCGGCAAAGCCAAGGACGGAGTTGGTGACAACGGAGGTGATGGCGGTGCGGGAACTGGAACGCTCCGCAGGCGAGGCTGAAGAACAGACACAGGGACGCTCCGCAGGCGGGCTTGCATCACTGGGACCGAAAGTACCGGGACGGGAGCAATCTCGGCCTCTTTCATAGGAGACACGGTGGCTACCACTGCAGGAGCGCCCGGCATTGCGAAGGGTCGCGGCGATATCACCTCAGAAGGCGCGCCCATATCCTGGGACAGAGCCAGTTGCCGACGGGGCGTATCATGCACCAGGCTTCCCATCGAGGGGACTTAGTCGGGTACTCGGAGCCGTGGCACCTGAGGATCCCGAGAAGGCGCCAGACGGGGAAAGGTAGGGTATGCTCGCCCGTCATCGTCTCCATTTGGACTCCTCACAATGGGGTGGAACTTGTCCTCGCTGTAGTCGTACCAAAGGAAGCCCGGTGTGTTATTCCACGCCACCTGCAAGTTGTAATTCAACAGCGTCTCCGCCTCGGACTCACTCCATGCGGTGCCCTTAATAAGGATTTGGATGCCAAAGGAGCGCAAGACCCGGATAATTGACGCCGACAAGAGGAGTCAACGTCCGGTGGCCGGCTGATACGACGAGTCCGAGTAGAAGAGGCCGTCGCGGCAACGAGTATAAGAGGTTACGCCTCCGTCCAGTGCTTGGAGATACGCCATCAGGGTGCTGACCGCGAATTCCGTCGAGGCGACCAACATGACAAACCACTCTAAGGAGTCATGGGGATCCAGAACCTCGGAGGTGTGGAACGCGAAGGTCATGGGCGTCGCCAGGCAGAGGTGCGGGGATACCCAGTGGTCCCTCCAGGAGTCATTCACCATGAAGTAGTACTTTGGACGCTGCTGGGAAGGCATGTAATGGAATTCCGTGTTATGCCAACCATAGAAGTACCCGAAAGCGGTGCGTACTCGAGTCTCGCCCGCAAGGTGCATTCTCCATCGATTCCGATTGAGCCAGTAGGGGCGATCGTATGGGGGATCGAACGGCAACACAGCGAGGGCAGAGCGCCCGTCGGCAATGCTTCCGGGTCGCCCCGCTCTCTGTTGTGAGCTCTCTCTGTGGAGCAGTACCTGGAGTCGCGCCTGGATCTTTCGCTCCTTAGCACTTCTCAGGTATGGAGTATCGCAGTGTCCCACAGTGGTTGGAGCGTTGTCACCGTGCACCGGAGTATGGAGCCAATGAGCGCGATAGGCATCCACCCGGTTCCGCTTCTAGTCGTTCCACTCAACCTTCGGTATGGCGCGGAATCGCATCGCCTGAAGGTATGGACCGAAGTGGTGAATGTAATCCTACACTGGGCACGGAAGGCTTACGCACCTGTCGTGGAATGGGACGAAGACCCGCGTGGCACGATGATCGAAATGCTCTGCAGAACGGAACAGTGCAGCGGTCGAGGTGTGGTACACCTCAGGATTCGAAAGAGACGTAGGCGCCGGAGTCGGAGAATACATGCCGGAGGTGTAGGAAGCTGGATGGAAGGCGACCGAACGCGTGGCAGCACTTGGGGAGAGAGATTTGACACCACTTGGGGAACGACCAGTGGTTATATGCACTACTGAGGAGGCAGCCACGTCGAGCCGCCATCGCGGAATTTGACGAGAAGCCGGGCAACCAGAATCAAGCAAGGTATGGAGCATTATAGCGAGGCGTATGTTCATATCCAGTGGAGGACGACGGGGACGCAGACGAGAGGATTTTAAGACTTGTATCTTCAAAGAGAATGAATGAACGGACGCGATGAAGTGGGTGTTTCCCGAAGGAGAATTCTCGAAGGAATCGGAGTGGAAAGCGCCTCAAGGGAGTAAGTGTCCACTCTGGACTGACCCACGCTCCGGTCACGGAGGTTGCGCGACTGCACCGCGCACGACGAACTCGAGTGCGCGGGAGCTCAAGCCGCCAACTGGTGCGGTTGCACAGATGGGATACGCCGATAAGGAGAAGACCCAGTAGAGCAGAGGAGGAGCGAGGCCCGCAAACACCGCAGGGAATGAACCGCGAGCCCGCGGCAATGCGCCGCACAGAAGTATGAAGAAATGGAGGAACGGCTGAAGGAGAGAATGTGTCAATCGCCAGAGGCCGAGCTTGCAGCAACACCGATAGGAGCCACCCCGGGGATCACGGAAGCGGAAGATAGACCTTGAGGACGTAGTGCAATTTACGAAAGGGGGTATGTAGTACAGTGGTTCGCAAGGGAAAAATGGTGGTGTGGCCTTATGGCATAATATTCCTAAGGAGGGCTCTTATTTTATTAGCTGGGCCACGTGGTGCATAATACCGCACTTTTAAGCTACATTATCTGAAAGGGACGCTAGAATTATTACTTATTGTAGATAAGTTATGCATGTAATTAGTACTGTAGTGAGACCTGCCGAGTCGGGCTCCTGGCTTGATACTTAATCTGCAAGTTGAGCTCCCCTTTGAGGACATCAAGAGAAGCACGCTTGACTCTTCATCTGCTTTCCGGTTGGAGTCTCTTGAAGTGCAACGCCCTTCTGGGGCATTTCTCACGACTTAGTCGGTACTTGCCCGCCGAAGAGGTATGGTTACTTTATGATGATTAGCGCAGCGGTTGGCCGCTAAGGTGCACGCCGGACTGCCGAGT
>JAHNZQ020000010.1:1975169-2030224 GCA_019155205.2 Gracilaria vermiculophylla | reverse complement strand
TGCCCTCGATCTTACAAATCGGCTTCGCCGTGGCACGCCCAGAGTGGCTCTGTTGGCTTTGCTACCCTAGAAGGGGAAGATTCCGAACGTCTTCGTGGTGTTTTCCCGCCTTTGGCATTGCACTACATCTCTCGTCGATGAACTCCGGTTTCTAAGCCGCCGATCCCCAGGTCGCATCATAGCAGCGCCTGTAGGAGCATTTCGCTCCCGGTGGATCTCCCCCCTCCGTTTGGTGTTTGCGGATCCCCTTTAAGAATTCCTCCGGCTCGCGATAGCGGATACCAGAGACCATCTTTAGGAACACACACCTTTGGAGTCAACAAAATTTCGTAACGGAGCTTGTGCTTTACTATCTCGAGAGAACGGCTGACAGTACCCCAGTCTTTGCTCCGACAGAGGCCACGTAATCTGTGCTGCCATGAACGCGCTAATAATGCTGCAGATGAACATGCAGTCGTCTTGAAGCGACGTTCTGCTGTGGTTCCAGCACGATACCTCTGTGCAAATACTGTTGCAATCACGGAGTTAAAGTGCCGTCGCCACAACTCTCTCGCGGGAAGAAAGTTTGCATTTCTTACAGCAGAACTAGCACACACCTCATAGGTATGGTAGATACGAAAAGCAATAACTGGACGGACAATTTGACATAAGCTCTCTATTTCCCGCTGAAAGAATCCTGTATTGCCCTCAATGAGCGATATGCGTTCGTTGATAATATTATTTAAATGACAGACCTTTGGGATCGAGGTATGCACGAAGTGATCTCTGTTGTAGGTTTTCTACAGATCTTCCATCAGAAGCAGAAAGTGCCCCGCAACTGAATTACATCCAAATAAAGAGTCATCACGTGCGAAATAGTTGCTATGCATGTGGTTCAAGTACGTGAAAAGTCATCATCACTACTTCTAGGAAAGACGCGAGCCTGCAGAGAATTCCGGAAACAGAATAAAATCTTGAAAGCAACCAAAAAACTGCGACGATAGAGAAGAAAAAAAGTGGAGGAGGTGGTGGAACGGCAATGCTGAGAGTGCAGTGGAGTCGTGGAGGAGTTGGGGTTTGAGTGAGGGCAGATTGGGCTCGATGGAAGTTGGCCACGGAGAAGAAAGAGCGGGAGATATGAGATTGATCGAGTGGGACAAAGGCGCTGGGAAGCGCGTGATGTGCCGGTTGAAAGTGGCCGTCTGCGTTCAGCCGAAGCTAGAGTGCCAAAACTCGCCAGTGAAGTCGCAAGACCTCTAGTTTGGAGGTGTTTGCGAGTTTGTCCAAACTGGCGATGTAGAAAAATGGATTGATGAAAACTAGCGGTATTAATAGCCTGTTAATGTCCAAATTTTTGTATTTGTGGCCACGTCTGTAAGTGGTACAATAGTGCCGTTTTCAGCGGTGAACGACGTTCGACAGCCAAAATAACAAGTCTTTTTGTCAAATGCAATTTTTACTCGTGAATGTTCTCATTCAGTCTCCACAACGAGGATCCATTGGGTCCAGCTCCTTTAACTAATGTGGCAATTTGTTTCAGAAGTGACTTAAATTGTTGGAGAGACTCGGCAGAGTTTTCAACTCGCGACTTGAAACTCTCCACAACTTCTGCCGATGAGCATTGACCACCTCGATCCTTTATGAATTCGAATAAGTCGGCGAGTAGCTCACTTAGAGAGGAATCATTTGCTCCTCGATTAGTTCCTCCTTCGCGTCGGGCAATCTTGTTGAGTATTGCAGATGCCCTCGATTGACCATTTCTACTTGATTTACTGACATACCCAGCTAAGCCAGACTTTCCAGTCCATGTTGGAATGCCAATACCAGCTCGCCTTCGTGTACGAGCGGAGCGCTTCAACTGTTCCATTGCCTCTCGTGCTATTTTGTTGGCTTCAAACTCAACAATAGAAATGTCCTTCACCTCGCTTCCGGCGTCTAGAATTGCGTCATGATTCATTGTGCTTGACAGCTGGCCGTCCGTCAAGTTCTCCAAGAGAGAGTTGAGAAGTTTTGCGTTTCCATCCTCATGAGCATTTGTGTCGTTAGAGGCATTATTCTCCAGACGACCCAACCTTTCTCCCTCGGAATTTATCGGTTTCGGGGCTTTAACTTCTTTCGCATTCGTGCCGGAAAATATATCACCCGTTTCAGTTCCATTTTCGTCATCTTCCACGAGCGTGAACAAGTCCTTGATATGCTTTGGTTTGAAGAATCGGCGTTGACGGGGATCACTAAGTACCTTGTTTGTCAAAAATTGTTTGTATATCTGTACAGCCAAAATCGTATTGTCACAACAAGAAGAGATGAAATCAGTATACAATAATGTTCTACGCTCGTCATGTTCACATGCAAACCATACATACCTGTCTGTGGTAAATCTTTTCTTCAATTGTTCCACTGGTGACAAACCTGTAAATAGTAACTGGTTTTGTTTGCCCCACACGCCAAGCCCGTTCTCTTGCCTGTAAATCTATGCTCGGATTCCAATCAGGATCGTATAGCACAACACGATCTGCTCCAGTCAAGTTCACTCCTAAACCGCCAACTCGAGTTGTCAACAAGAAAATAAAAACAGTGTCGTCATTGTTGAAATTATCTATAAGTTCCATGCGAGATCTTATTGGGGTCTCTCCATCCATTCTTTGATACGTGTAGTTTCTTTCTTTAACGAAGGTCTCTAAAATATCCAGCATCGTTCGCGTTTGACTAAAGATGAGAACCTTACTCTTGGCAGCATGCCACGCCTCTAAGACGCGGTTCAAGACAATCAACTTTCCCGATCGTCTCCAATTCCCGTAATCTTCAGGCAGTTCTTCTTTCTCTTCAAATGCATGAAAGACTTTCCCCTTCGCAGTCTTTTTGCGATTGGATCCAGCCTGTTCTACAACCACTATTCCCTTTGATATATCCGTGTCATGGTCATTGTGAAACAACGGTATATCGCAATGATTACAGACTTTTCGGAGGGCAGTTATCGCATACAGGAGGTTCAACCTGCCCTGCAAAACTTGTCGAATGAATCGGGACTTTAAGAACCTTTTGTATTTTTCTCGTTGTTCAGGAGTGAGGCGCACAAAAAGAATCTGTTCGCTTTTCTCTGGAAGCTGCTTTGCAACATCTTTCTTCAGCCGCCTCAGGAGGTACGGTGATATCAAATCCCGAAGCATTAAAGAACATTTGTACGCCGTATGCACCTGGGATTTGCTTGCAGTTGCATATCCACCTATTGTAATTGGAACAACAAATTGCTCTTGGAAAACGGGAAGAGTTCCCAGCTTTCCAGGAAACACAAAATCAAAGAGACTCCAAAGCTCCTTCAGATGGTTTTGCAAGGGCGATCCGCTAACGATTATACGATGAGGAGTATCGAATCGCTTGCAGGCAACTGTCACTTCTGCGTCTGGCGATTTCATCTTGTGTCCCTCATCAGCGATCACATAGTCAAATCTATCCACTAACATGATGTGATTCTTTCTGACTTGTTCATAGCTGGTAATGAGCACACCATGTGAACCATTCACTACATCGTGGACGATGCTTTCAGGATTATATTTGGAGTACACTCTCCTTTTCTTTTTGTTCCGATGCATTGGGTTTTCAAACGAGTGGTGGAGAATCCGCACTCGAAATCTAGGCCACCAGGTACGGAATTCTCGAAGCCATTGACGCAAAACTGTTGTTGGAGCCATGATTAGAACCGATCCCGGAAGCTTTTCGCTGTAGTTCAAAGCTGCGAGGAACGCGACAATCTGAATGGTCTTTCCCAATCCCATTTCGTCTCCAAGAATACCCCCGGTCCCTTGAGTGTGAAGCTCCCAGAGCCATTGAACCTGTATTGATCATGAAAACATAGAATGGTTAGTGACTCCTGTGGTGAAAACAATACAAGTTAGCCGCAAAGAATGATCTTACCCCTGTCTTCTGGTAGTCGAAAAGCTTGTCATATATTGAACAAGGCATTCTAAGACCACCTTCAAGCTCAATTTCCTCCTCGTCCGCCATAACCCAATCATCCCCTTCTTTTAGTTGATGAACGTTCTCGAAACCCTTGTCTTCACATTCATCATCGGCAAAATCTACCGCGTAGTCAAAAGTACTTTTCCTCTTTCTGTTTTTACTTTTAGCTGACTTGTCAAAATCAATTGACCAACTTCCATCTTCCGCCGAAGAAGTGACTTCTTCCTCTGATTCATTTGGATGATATTCTTCTTCGTCATGAAAAGAATCAGACTTGATTTGTTTCACATGCCTATTAGAGCGCGTGCGCGATTCCCCTTGAGATCTCGTCCGTGACTTTACAGATTGTTCAACTTCGTTCTCAACGGTGAACTCAATTTCATCATTACCTCGATGAGGTTCTTGCAAAGCTCCCTTTACCCTACGACGAACGACATTAGCAGCTCCCGTCCGATTTGCTGGGTGATTGAACTGTCCTTGAAATGGAGTGACACGACCTGTGCGGACAAGAAAATCATGCTCAGATTCGCCTGGCTTTCGTTCATCATCGGCGATTGACGTCTGAACCAGATTTGTTTTCTCACTAAGTTTCTGGCGAGCATCGCTAGCCTCAAGGAGATTCCTCTTTTTTTGTTCTAGTTCTCGTATCTTTTCTTCGACAGAAGTTAGACGGCGGCTTGTTCGAATAGAAAATGACAACTTGAGAAGGTTTGCTTCCTCTTCACGCTTTGCTTTCAGCTGTTGATCTACAATACTTAAGTTGGACTCAAGCTCTTTAGCTTCAGCATTTTTAGCTTGTACTTCTGCTTGCGCGAAAATAGCGTCTTCCACTGCTTCTATGTTCTGAGCATTGACGCCCAGTTCTGAAAGATTCGGTTCGGACATCAGGATGGCGAATCAATCAAACTATTGGCCAAATTCTTTCACCTCAGTCAGTAAAATTTTCTGGTTTCAAAGACAATGAAAGATTCAGTTGATATACAGCAGGAAAGAATATAGAATATAGGAAGAACACTGCAGATGACGTAGTGGATTTCAATTGCGGCCCCAGAAAGTTGGTTTGCAGGTATGGACGACCAGAAAAGATAAGGAAACCCTCTTCTGAAACAGTAGGACTCTTGCTCAGTGGTACTCAGTACTAGTGGAAGTCGAGAAACGAGAATTCGCAGGCAGTGAAGCAAGCATGCGCCCGGTCGAAAGCATGATATTGGTTTCTCGAAAGAAGTTTCGTCGCTGTCTGTTCGTCGTCCAGAGTCTACATCCGCGTTCACAAACGGCCACCATAATTTTGATTCGATTTGAGCAAGCTATCGTTTCTGTCTGGAATGCACCGCCGGCCTTTGGCGACCAAATCGCACAGATACGGATTTTATTAAGCGCACATGAATTCTTGCTGAAATATTTTCCTATCTTTCAACGATACAGTAATGGTGGATTATTGTGAGTTGTGAGCCTTGAAAGTAATTAAAATTGTCGCCCATTGTATTTACGCTGCATTTTGAGGGGTTTTCTCGGCGGGTAATGTACTTTTCCAAGGGTAGTGTTCCGGCCTCCGTCTTAGCTACTGTATTGCTCAGACAAGTTGCCAACTTTTTCCTTTAGTTTTGGAAAGTTGGCGATCTGGCATTGACGACGACGCGGGTGAGGTCCTCAGTTCACGAGACTAGCTTCATGTTCAGTAACGCCTCCCTGTGCCGCGCTATTTAATGTGAATTGCGGGAGTTCGAACTAAAATGTGCTCCGCTTTAGGGCCCTAGAAAGTTGCGAAACACACGTCAAGAACGCGACCGAAAACATGGACATGAGTGGAAGTGTATGACGGTGAGAGAGCGGAACGACCACAACGGCTTCTTGAATGTAACACATGGTAAGTTAATTTGAGATTATGCAAGAACGCACTGGTTGGTCGAAATGCCAATGTGAAAGTCGGTGATGATCATCAAATGGAGTCGATAGGGACATATGAATTCCGTGATTAGATCTCCTCTAACTTGACCATATGGTCGAGGATCTGAGACAGAAAAAGGACATTTCTCAGCTCTGCCGAGTTTCAAATACTAACGGAAGTCTTTGTATTGATTCTTTGTGTTCTCAGTTTAGATTTTCATTGCAATTTAGTTATTATGTACACTCGTGTGTTGGGTCTCAGTTCAGGACACGCTCATGGCGACAGGTGATGTTCTACGAACCTCCGCTGAATCTTTGATTGTGAGAAGTTGCAGAATGTCGTGGTATCCGCCTCTCTCCGCTTCATGTATTGCTGTTGAACCCCACCTATCGCGATGATCCACAGCTGCACCGTGTTCGAGCAGCAATGTAACAATATCTCGACGCCCCTCGGATGCAGCCACCTGCGTAATAGAGAACATTGAATTCTGTTAGAGCACGACAATAAAAACCGTGGAGACTTGGGTTGATTCCTCAAACAAAACATTTCAGTCGGGTAACTTACCATTAATGGAGTCCGGCGGTCGTAATCAGCACAATTCACATTTAACCCGCCGGCAAGGAGCCTTTTCATGCTTTCAACATCACCATCTGCGGCTGCAATCATGGCTGCTTGGTTCAGCAAACTCTCTTTGTGGTGAGAATCGAGCACGCCGGAACCTTCAGTGTGGCCGAAAGTTCTGCCCTCTATAGATCTCAGCAACCGTATGGGCTCACTGTCACCGGATCGATTGGCATAGTTTAAGGCATCGACAAGAGGTGAATTGTTCCATCTGTCAAAGGACAATCTTGCACCAGCTGAGATCAACAGTCTCATACATTCTGTACGTCCTTCTGCAGCGGCTTTCCGAACAAAACAATACAGTAAGAATGTAGAATAACAGGGTGTTAGTCGGATTTTCGTCTGGTTGAATCTTCACATACCAAATATGCATCTAGAACTTACCAACATGTAGAGCGGTTCGTTTGTCGTAATCGGAATAATTCACCTTTGCGCCCTTATCAATCAACTGCTGAACCAACTCCGTACGCCCTCTGTACACGGCTTCAAGGAGTCGTTTGGAAAGCTCATCTTCATCTGGCAGTTCGTCTTGCATTTCCAAGCGGCTCTGTTGTCTAGCCGGCACTGACTGTCTCTGCGAAAGTTCAGCTGCAAGAGTATCGCTGGTAAGTATGTCCAGGATTTCCTCAAAGCTTGGTCTGCTGCTCGGATCAGCTGCCCAACACTTCTTAATGAGATCTTCAAGAATCTTCGGAACTCGATCTTCCTCATAAAACGACGGTCTGTTTCCTTCGACAACATGGAACATGACCTGAATGGGCGATTTTTTGGCAAACGGAGACCTGCCCGTATACATTTCATACATGACGATTCCAAAGGAATATACGTCCGCAGCCGGAGTGTAAGGTTTCAGTTCCATGACTTCCGGAGCCATGGTGTACGGAGTTCCAACAATTCCCCCCTTGGCCGGCTTCCCAGAGGTACTGAGATGCACCCCAGAGGCATTCTGAACAAACTGCCGGCTGAGCCCAAAGTCGCAAATCACGCAGTGAGTTAGAGATTGGTTGATAAGAATGTTACTTGTTTTCAAATCTCGATGCAAAATTGGTGGTGAAGAGGCATGAAGATAATACATGCCACGAGCAACGCCGCAAAGCATTTCAACGGCTTTCTGGGGAGTAAACTGACGAGGGTTCGGCCCATGTAGATAGTTGGCTACCGAACCACCAGTGTACAACTCTGTAACGATGCAGACGACAGGTTCAAAACAGATACCCATGTAAAGCAAACAATTCGGGTGTCGTATTTGCAAAAGAAGCCAGAACTCCTCAACGTAGTCGCCAACGACATCTTTCCGACTCTCTTCGACAGAAGTAGAGAGTTTGTCCACGCCAGCTGCATCACCGTGGCCGTCCTTGAAAACCTTGACGGCGACAGGCACATGCATCCATTGGCATTCATACACAGTTGCACAAGCACCCCTGCCGAGAATCTTACCAAACTTGATGTCATCATAATTGATAACAAAAGGCAGTGCAGGGTTGGCCTCCTCGTCAGCTTGGTCATCAGCGAAGTCCTTTCGACTGTTCGTACGCAGCAAGTCCCATCGAGTTGCTTTCAAGTCGCGACGGACAAGCTTTTGTTTCTTGGGCATGGGAATGCGAGGTCGTTTTCGCGAGGTTGAAGCAGAAGCATCTGGCATTGGTTTCCAGTCAACACGACCGCGAGAGGGGGAAAAGGCGTCGGCGCGAAGAAGGCCATTTCTTTCCATGTTAAGCTCAGCGAGATCAAGCTCGCGCTTCTCAATGTACTTTAAATGCTCGCCCGCAACCGACTTCAACTCTTCCAGCCACTCTGTGACATTGTCATCATTCTTGAGCTGTTCTATAAAATCAGAGTATGAAATTCCCTCGTTGGTGGGATCGGATGAATCGGCGATGATCTGGTCGGCAACGTCTTGGATTCGGTTTTCGTTCTCGTCGTCTTCGATGTGCTCGACCGAATCCGTAACTTCGGACGCAATTCGCTGCATGAGTTGGAGGGCGCTGCACAGCTGATCGCGTGAGAGGCAGCCCTTGCCGTCTTCAGCGGTGTCGTATATGGAAAACAAATACTTGAGACGGTTCTCGGTGGTTCCGCGACAGAGCACCGCATAGCCGAGGATGAACTCGCGCAGGGTGACACGGCCCTGAACTTCATCCTTCGATTTGTCGAAAATGTTAAACACAAGCTTGGGATCAATGGTGAGTTCGGTGGCAATGAAGTCACCGGTGGCCTCTCTGAACTGTTCTGGAAGCAAGCCCTCATTGTCGGGATCCATGCGCTTGTAGTAATCCACAAGGGTGTCAATTTCAGTGTGCTTCAAGTTGTTCTGGAGACCGAGCAGACGGGCGCCACTCTCGTCGTACTCGCGGCGCTGCGGCGGCGGCTGGGCATCCTTGACGAAGTTGTTGCCCATGTCGGCGCAAAAGCATGAGGCGGCGGCGGCGGCGACGCCGGAGAGGAACTCACACGCGCGCAGCGGGGCGGTGCGTTGCGGAACGTTGGACGGTATGGCGGTAGCGGGAGGGGACTCGGTCACAACCGACTAAAGTGCGGTTGATGGGGGGGAGTCTGACCGGGAACCGCGGCACGGTAGGGTTGCTCGGGCGCGGGCGTAAGTAGTGCACAAGCTAGCCAGAGGTTGTAAGCTGCAAGACAAGCGCGCAATGCGAATGGCAGCGCCAGCGCACACAGCGCTTGCACGTGCTGGCCGATGTGAGGCGCGCCCAATGGGCGGCGCGCAAGGGCGCCCGCGCGAGACCAAAAAAACGCGCATCGGTGGCCGTGCGCACATGCGATTCGCCACGGCGGCGGCGGCGGCAGAATCTTCGCCGCGCGCTGCCGCTGCCGTACCTTCGCACTTCTCAACAGCCAATGCAATTTTTTGACCCCTGCGCGTCAGCCGTCGGCGAAGTTTGTGGCGTGCGGCGCACCATAAAAAAACAAAGCGCGCACCCGTCCGCTGCACAGCTGTCGCATTTCGCACGATCTCGCACGTTGCTCCGTCACCATCGCGCATTTCGGCGCCGTGTCACGTGAGGAGTAGGGTTGCGCGCATCGCCACGAGTCACTCGATCCCCCTGCCGCCGAACGCTTCTACCTTACTGTTCAGATCGCGGGTTGACTCCCGAGAGCCGGACAGGAGTGCAGCCGCCGGTCGGAGCTTTATTTTGCGTGCAGCGTTGGAACATATGGACGTAATGCACCGTCCCGATGAACGGCCATACTTTAATTGCTCTTTTCACCGTCCCTCACTAACATGCATGCGCAAAGGCGATGTGTTGCGCATTAAACTCTGTGTACAGAAATAATTAGCTTCTGTACACAGAAGGTCATGTGTCTAGTTGGGCTTATATATCCACGGGAATTCCGTGTTATCATCATTTATACAGCAGCAGCGTACAGAAATTCTCTGTCCACTTCCAGACTTGAATCTGGAAGCCTGCTATCTAGGCCGTTATTCGTGAAACTGAACTGCGCAAATCCGACGCTCTGGATAGGGCCTCCGTTTGCGATTGCACAGAACTTGTGTATAGTTTGAGAACTTGTCGCTAGCAAGAAGATGAAAAATGGGGCGAATACAACATAAATAATCGTACATAAAACGCATATAAATTAAGATCGTATAGACTTGTTTGGAAATCGAATTTAAACAACCACCGTTTTTTCTGTATATAGGAAGGATTCCCGTAGCAGTAGAGGCGGAATCTGGACTAGAGTTTCCTCGTATGAAATGTAAATCGTTTGTGTTTTGCCTGCACGCTTTGCTAAACAGCAAAAGCTTTGAGTGGAAATTTGGGGGGTACCTGAGGAGTGAAGAGAGGCAGCTCTGTGCGTGCACCGGAAATGATATGCCTACCGATATGCGTAATGTAATGATTTCACATTTGACCTGCCGTTATCAGAGACGAATATGCCAATCACACAATTGGTTCTACTTGGAACATGATTCAAATTGAGCTGCAACAATAAGTAGAACGTCGACTTCATGGTAAAAGTTAAGTTTTTACTACACGTTTTTAGGTCGTGTCTTCATGCTTTCTACTACAACAAACGAGAGGTGCCTCGATTTATCCGCGTACACAGTCTTTTTTTTCGATAAAGATACTAGTAATGCAGATGCGTTCTTCCAGATATTGCTAAACATAAGCTTCTGGGCAAACGTTCTGCAAAGCACCAAAGGTCGAGTATTAAATATGTTTTCTGCTCGCAACAGTGACATGGTGCTTAGCTCAGCCTCTAAGTCTGACACTCAACGAGCTCTGCGCTTACGATGGCTCGTTCCGCACTACTGCGCGCACCATTGCGCCTGTGGTCACCCACAGACATCATGCAACTCTTTATAGAGTCAGTCAGATTATCAGTCCATGGTCCTTCAATGCAGCTATCCCTAGAAAGTCTGTGGCTACTGTTCATTGCACAACTATCTATCTTTCTCAGCGCTTGTATTCTATTCCAGATCCACCCTGTATTGTCAGTCTGGCTGCATTTTTATCCTTCGACCGTGCATTCCATACATGTGTGGCAGTTTGTGCATTTCAAAGCAACACATAAAGTCTGTTTCAAAAGTATGGGACACCTGGCATTTTGATGCCAATCATCGTTTTTAGCACTGTAGTGCTACCAAAATCAGTTTTCAAAAAACTTCAAGTTAAAAAACCGTTTCAAAATCATAGGAGATCTCACTTTCAACCTTAATTTTGCCTTCTTCAGTAGTTGATTTTCGCTTTTGTGTACTAAATAATGCTAATTCAACGCTTTTGCATCGCGTTTCTCTAACGTCCCGTACTTAAAATATTCATAGTTTTTGCGTTATTTTCAATACTTTTCTTTTAATCAAAACCTGTTCAGAATGGCCTGTAATGGCCATAAATCATTCTAACGAGTACAGATTATTCGTTTTCAAGAGGGTTGAAGTGAACCTAACGCGTAAGTAACTGCGTGGCATTAGTTTATAGCCAACGAAAAACATTTTTCATTGCTATAGACTATTAAACGGCGGCGCTATCTTGGTGAAAAACCAGATTACATTTCTGATAAGATATGTAGTATTTTATAAAACGTTGTGTAAAAGCATTTGAAAGGCTTTTTGAGTCTGTAATGCTTACTGAAAAGGCCTTATATGTAGTTTTTTTCATCGCAAATCTAGTACATAGCATAATATGAGCTCTAATAGAACTTTTCTATGTTCAAATTTATTTGATCTTTTTTGCTTATGATAGCAATATGTAAAACACTGTTGTTCATCTTAATCAAAGTTTTACTCATTTTTAAATTCATTCTTTTTGCAGCTGACTTTTTTTTTCCAGTGCTTATTGCATACTGTGGCACCAATATTTGTTTATTTGTGGCTTCCAAGAGGAAACTTTTTTCAGTTTTATAAAACGGAAGAATTTTGAAGCGATTTCCAGTACCATTTTATTCATTTTTTGTAAACGATTCTTTCTTTTCATGGGTTTTTTAGTGCAAAATACATTGCCTGGAAACTATTATTGTAAAAAGTTATGCTTATTGTTTTAGCTGAGCATTATTATGCTATCAATTAAACTTTATGTTTATATCACAGTAAATATTGAAGAAAATGATATAAAAATGATGACATCGGCCTTGATCTATGGTACTGTTTGAAGTATTGTGTTGTAAGCTTTTACTTTATAAGATCTTATGTCTTTTTGAGGAAAGAAAACAACGTGATGTTGAAATAATTACGCGCGAGTTCGAAATGTCCTATACTTTTGAAACGCGTTTTTGAGGGTTTTAACGAAGGGGGGTGGCTACAGTAGGCAAAAATCCATATTTTGGCGCGCTTTTACACTGTCCTATACTTTTGAAACGCACTGTATATGTCAAGGGAGGCGCGATGCGAAGTCCTCTGGTTTTAGCGGATGATGAGAAAAATGAAGCGGTAGTATAATGCTTCTTGGGAATGGGCAAAGTCCATGGATGATGGCTTGAATGAACTGACGCGGCATGGTTTGGGAAAGGTGGGGTATAGATTGGCTAGCTGAATAATATTGAGACCTTCTGGATCCGCATAATTTTTGCAAATGTTCACAGAGCAAAAAGCGATTGAGGCTGTACTACATTCTTCGTAGCGTACACTTAACATGTGGAGGAGGCGGATAAACCTACGCCTGTTACAGGTCATCATACTGATATTTGATTCACTCTTTCTGATGATATGTCCGTAGCGTTCTAATAACTCCAACGACACACCATCAGCATATTACATGATCACTACTTCATGTTGTCAGCCTGTCAAGTACAGAAAAGAAAGATAATTCGTCATTAGTCGAATTCTAGTTCGACTTTCTCTGGAAACACATGGAAGAAACGCGTCCTTTTCCAGGTTGAAGTTACTCAATATTATTTCATTACTTCAATTAATATCCTTCGCTGCGCTCAAAGCTTTTTAGATTAAGGAAAGATCCAACATCTAACCGCTCTCCATGTGCGCCGCGTCAGTTCATTTAAACTATCTGCAACGTATTTTGCCAAGTTCCAAACAGCGCCCGGCAAGCCCGTAATCTGTCTCACAGCACTATCAAACCCAAACCAATTGCACCTTCCAGCATTGGAGATGTTTTGATGACTGCTGCTGTTCGCATCGGCCGGGAGTGTGTCACTTTCTTCGACTTGCGCCCCGGTCTCGGCTGTCATTGAGTCATCAGGCTCCTCCTCCTCATCGGAGGGTGTGTCATACCCAATACGTGCGTTGTGCTGCGTCTTGCCGCTCGTGATGTAACATCGAAGCTCTCTTTCAAAGCTTCTGCTTTCATTCATAGCGCCCGCTGTCTCAAAAAAATCTTCTGGCGGGACCGCATGCTTGGCAGCTCTAATTTTGTCAAAGATGCGCAGGCTTTTAGGATGAACTGCAAAAGCTGTGCGCCTCGCGTGTGACTCCTGTTTTTCTACCTGCTGATGTTGGAGCGTATGGTCTGTGGAAGCGCCTGATGAGCCTATATGGCGAGACTGCCCACCAGCTTGGGAGGCATTAGAGTGCGGCCTGCCTGGTTGGGATTTTTTGCCGAAAAGCATCTCGAAAAGAATCATTGTTGTTGGTGTAGGGTAGTTGAAGACAAAGTGGCTGCAAAATTAAAGAGATGTGCAGGACAAAAACAGATTGCAAAAGGGAGCGAATGGTGAATGCCTGAGATGCAGTTCTTATGTACATGTTCAGACGCAACGTCTCTGTGTATACTTGCAGCTTAACATGAAAAAACCAGTCATTTCTAGTACATCGTGCGAGATTGAGTTCATACAAGTGTTTTGCGAATCAGCATCATACTAAATCTTCGATGGGGTGAATGATATGGTACTCACGTTGAGGTTCTTCTAGGCGTACTTTAAAGTGTATCTATTCTCATAAAACTAGATGCAACATCAGTCAGTATCTTACGGCTCGTTTTGTAAGGGGAATCCTTTCTGCTGGACTTTGATCTGGATTATAGCCCGATGTCTTTTATGAAATAAAATCCATGTACCATGGATAATGTAAAAGAATGTGCATTGTGTCTCTGTTTTTCCTCCATGCAGATTTTTGCTTTTCTCCATAGAATTCAAAATATAGGATGGTTGCAGAATTTTATCAGATTTAGAGCCTTTTCATGGGCTACAATATTAAAACTGGATTCAAAACTGCTATTTGTTGTCATGTTTCTTCATATTTATCGTGCTAACGAAGATAAGTTCTTGCGACTCAATATTACTTCATATTTATCTTACTAACGAGGATCCATTCTTGCAAACCAAATCCTAAAACAGCAGTCCAGATATGAAAGGGAGTACGATACGTATTGGGCTCATTTCGCTATGTCAATGGACATTAAAGCAGCAAAATCAATATTCAGAAAGAATCAGTATTTTCATACAAACAAATAAATACTCAAAAAGCAGCAGAGTACTCTTTAAAATCAATCGACACATGACAATAAGAAAATATGATGTTTGTACTAACGAAAGATATTCTATTTCGTATCATATTCAGAAATACTACCATAAATTATAGTCAGGATCAAAAGGTGTGGATGAGTTTGTTGCCGTCTGATGCTTTTTTCGAAAATTATTTATATAAAGCAGGTTGTCACAGAATGAGGCAGTGTTGCAGATATTCTCCATCGCTGCGGCTAACAGAGTTACACTCCGAACATGTCCTTGTCACACAGGAAAAGAACTCCTCGAAAGCCAGAAACAATTTGGAAAAGATCATTTTTCTTTTTCAATTCAGTCTCTGGAATCATAATATCCCATACCACTGCCTTAAAATGAACCGAAATGTTTTGCATAAGCTGCGGTGCTTTATTGCATATATTTGGAATATTTGCATACTTGCTTTTGTGTTAAGGTTTGTACAAGTGGCAAAGCGCATCAAGTACAACGTAGAAGCTGCAAGCTTGCTCACCGGTAATAATCATTTGAATGAGTGCAACCTAGAAGCACAAATATGCATAAAGTTTCCGACGAGAATGGTAATCATTTCTTTGGTGGCCGTGATATCGGTTGCAACCGGAAGAGACAAAAGCACCAGAAACAAGTGCACTTTTTTTAATTTTATTACTACAGTTTTTCTCGTTTTTGTGTCACAAAAAGAAATATTTTGTTTATTTCAGGCAGCTATCATAGTGTGTGGTTTTTTTTCCCGCGAATGCTCCTCGCCGAAGCAACCGTGCCTGAGAATCAAAGGTACTCTTGTCGATCGTGCAACATAAGTGAGTACAAACCACTTCCGGTTCGAGTAGGCAGCTTTGAGCTTTCGCTCAAGCGAGGTTACGTTTCAGTCTGATATAGAACTGGTCTCTGAATCAAGACGATCCTAAAGCCGACCAGCACCATTTTGACTCTCTGTACGCCCCTGAAATATTCGAGTCCCAGTCAGTCTTTCTGCGCAGTAGAGCTCATCTTTAACTCTATCTGTTCCTTCATGTTTCTGTTTGCAGCGAGCCATATGGATTCCGAGAACTGCTTTCGATTGTTCAGTGCGTGGTGTGAACAGCAATCCTCAAGAAACGACAATGCGGGTCAGTCATACCCACAAACCGCATGGTGTGAATTTCACAAATTTCCATTATTTCGCATCATACGTTGCAAAATGAAGCGCAAGTACCGAAAGACGCAAATTCTGTGCTTGGATTTTGTGCGTTTCAGTTTGCACTCAATATGCGCATGACGAAACAGCTTATTGAAAACATCGGAAAAGCGTAGATTTAAGCGCTTTCTCTACATATTTATGAACATTACGTAATAAAATGTGCAATGACTACTGCACATTCTGGTTTCTGAAAACTCAACCAAGTCAGGGATCTCCAAACCTTTGAAATTGTTCAGCACACCACCGCCGCACAGTTCCCAACCCATGCCACTGTGCTTCAATTCGTCCAGAATATCAGCCATTGCCTGTACCCATTTCCAAACAGCACTGCACAAGCGCTTCATGTTTCTCATCACCTGCTGAAACAAGAAACCTTTTGCATCACGCCACCCTTGATATGTTGATTGCAGCTCCATAGGAAACAAGTTTCATTTGAAGCAAGTCCCCCTCCAAACAAGTTCCGATTGGGACAGTTATTGTGACCTGCATACCAGTCTCTGATATCGGCGGATCAAATGTGACATCAGATACATGCTGCACATCGGCGGGCATATTATATCCAGTACGCGCACAGTGCTACGTCTCTTTACTCTCCAGGTACCCCCTAGGTTACCACTCAAATATTTAGCTGCCTTGCACAGTGTGCGGGCCGTGAAACACCCCATGTTTAAGCTCACATTCTTTGCGTCTCTGCTTTACTCGAATACACCAGGCTGTCGAGATCGCTGTGGAAAGTTGTGCGCTGTGAGTATGGCACGTGCTTTTTCAACTCATGGTTTTGGAGCACAGATTCTGAATGGGAAGCTGGATTGCGATGATCCTACTTTGACCAAACAACGGAGACTGTCGAGGGCTGCTTGTCTGGATATGATGCTTTGTTGAAACGCTGTAGAAAACGGGTCATTGTTCAAATAGACGAGCAATTAACGGCGGGAGTATCGCAAAAACGTAAAGATGCGTAGAGCGTATATGAGAGAACGATACCATGAATGCGCGAATGGGAGAGTTTGCCATTCTTTAGTATCCCATAGAAATAAAAATTTTGATGGAAAAAAGAGGATTCTTCGAATAATTCTTGATTCCCGGAGGGCCATTCTTACGTGTTTCAAGCAGCTTGCTCGATATCATGGCTCAGCTGCTCTAAACAGCATCATGTTTAATTTGCGATGCGGTGGTGGATACAGTGTACTCAAGATGTAATGATTTTAAATGTGCTGTAAATTAAATGTTTTCTAAGAGACGTCCATCGCTTTTCACTCGCATCATTCTTGCTTCGTCATTTCAGCAATTTTAAGTCTTTATTACATATGGGTTTCTCACGGCCGTACTTGTTTTAGCACTGGAGTGAACGATTCATTGTCATGACAAATATTTGGAACACACAAGAAACCAAGAGTACATTGTTTTGTTTGAAAGCTACATCTGTGCCTTATTTATCTGACGGGCATTGAATCTGCCCTGATAAGACTACACACTGTATCAGGAGCACAAACTTCTTTGAAATTGAATTGAGACTTCTCACGTCTGATGATCAAGGCGGCAATGGCTTGCGAAAATGCTACTAAATAATCAATGTAAAGGACATAAAAAAAAATCAAAAATTTTGATTCTGTAATGTGTGATGGAGACATGTTGGCGGCTACTAAACCAACAGCGATTGATTTGAAGCAGAATAGAAAAGAGTAAATGATGGTTTGAAAAAGAACAAACCTTCAGAATCTGCTTTAAATTTCTATTGAGAAATAGTAAGCCGTAGGGAAAAATAATACAGTTTCTGGAGCACATAAGTTTTAGTTTAATGGAAATTCAAAGATAGCGCAGAAGGAGACACGTTTGAATCAAAAGGCTCCCGAAATTAATTAGTATGACGTATCTTGATGACTTTGTCAATTCTCGTCGGATACGCTGTTGACCATAGTTTAGTTCAGTAAATTAGAATTCGTAGAAGATAGCAGGATTATCTCTCGAGGCCATGATTTCTAATTTAAATTAGCTGTAATTCTCATGAAGACCTATTCAAATTCGTGTAGGATATGCTTCTCGCCATATTTTATTTCTAGTCTTGATAAAAGCGTTTCCCGAGTTCACCTTTCAAAATTGTAATAAGTACGCATGTGAACTACAATCTGTGTTTCAGAGAAAGTAGGAAAGACGAACAACTTTTTTTCACACATAGTCTAAATTGTGTTTCACACATGCAGAGACTGCTTGTCCAAGCTACTTTTAACTCTCTTGGATCCCAAGAGCCGTACAGTTTTTGTCGCTTTAAGGAAGCTCTTCAATTCGCCACCGAAGCCAAACTTGTAACGCTTTCCATCCTCGACGAATTAACTTTCCGATATGTCGCGCACAATGTTCAGTTTGATTCCAAAAAGAACAACAAAAAGATTGCAATTTTCGGCGAACTTCCTCAAACCGTGTCCTGATGCAACGCCTTTTGAGCTTATGGTCTTCCCTTTTGTTGCAATGAGGCGCAAGCTGGAGTCTTTGAATGTCGGTAGGCAAAACACACCGAAACCCCTTTTCCAATTGTTCTTTGCCTGCAGCAAGTTCACTTCGGCTTAATCTATTTAATTCAGTGGTTTCAAGTGTTCCATGATGCTCATCAACTGCGTTCCTGAGCAGATCGTACCCAAAGAAAGCACAATGAGTTTCTTTTCCGCTTCGAAAATACTGCCAAAGCTCCTTCTCAAAACTGTTGCTCCCCGAGACATATGCAGAGCATCTGACGAAGTCGCCGGACGTCCCCGCGTCTTTCGCCGCTTTTATCTCCTCAAATATGCGCAGGCTTTCAGGGCTGGGATGAAAATTCCATTGCTGTTGTGCAGAAGTCCTGAACCTAGTCGAAAGCTGCTGCTGACGGTTCTCTTCCGGGATGATTTCCAAGGAGCGGCCATGACACCACTGTGATTCCTTGCGTATGTCCGTCTCCAAGAACTCCGCGAGTTCCATGTGGACGTCTTTGTCGAGTTGTGCAACCTGATCGAAGACCCTGGCAAAGCGGCTCATTTTTGATGTTTTTGAGACGAGAAGCGTAGGTGGCGAAGAATGGGGAATGGGAGGAATAGAGCAGTGGGCGGTTTGCGAATGGAGCTGGTGCAGGTGGTGGGCAGTCGCGAAACGAGAGAGAGCACAATGCCAAGCCAACTTTCGTAGCGGGAAATGAGTTGTGCGCGCTTAAATGTGCGAATCTTTTCGATTTGAGCTCCGAAGAAATTGGAAGGGAGGAGAGAACTCTGTCCCACATTGGGAAGCACGGGGTGTATTTGTTACGTGTTTGGCTCGGTGTTGTCAGCGATTTCGGCATGCTGCCTCAAGTTGCGTTTTGTTTTTCCTGAAAAGACTGATGCAAATTGTATGTCTTGTACATTGTGTGTTTCGTGGCGGACAGGGGCAGTTCAGTGAGGGCGTTGATCGACATAAAAGCGCTACTGCGCGTCGTGGGAAATCTGAGCACGAGCACCAATGAGCGAGCACTGCTCAGCCTTCACGGTGCGGAATAGGAACAAAAAAGGAGAGGAGGATGAGAGCTGGTGACACGACAAGTGTGCAAGCGACATCAAGTAGCTACGATCACATGCTTCGTGAAGTTGACTGCGCGAGAGTTCCGGATCTCTTGGCGTCGCGTACGTGTGGAAGCATCTCGCAAATGCAGCGTAAATCCAATCTGAGTCGCCAACAGCTTCACGTTTCTTTCCGGCTTTCCGCGGAATTGATTATCGAGCTACAGCGGTGCACGGGTCAGTGATACATCTGTTTTTGTATCCTATCGTTACAGCGAGGCGGTAAGCCAAAACTGTTGCACATGCTAGTAGCCTTTCCTTGTCTGTTTTGGTCGGCGTGCACAGCTGAAAATGTCCCTCGTCCCTTCAGATGAAGGCTTTCATGGTTTCCAAATCAAAACTCTTCACGCTTATCATCCAATCTTTCGATTTGTATGGAGTTTTACTGTATTGTCTGAGCTTCTATAAAAGTGAGGATAGTCGGAACCAGATCCGGGGATCTAAATTGAAAGTGGCGTTTCAGCTCCTGGCAATTAGAAACTTGACGAGCGCATCAATTCAGGTCACCCGGGGAAAATAAATGCCCCATAGTTCAGAAATATTTCGTAGCATCATAAATATTTTGTCATTTACCTTTTTGAAGAATTAGAGAAACTTTGTACCTTATCACGCAGAAAAACAGTCATTGCATTTAATAACAGATGCAAATTGCTTCAACTGTGAAGAAAAACAATCGATATCTTATTTGTCTCTGTTGCAGCTTTGTCGTTCGAGACGCTGAGTTGTTTGATAAGCTGCGCTGGTGCTTTATAGATTCTTTCAGGAAGATGGTTTTGATATTTATAGATAGAAGTGCAGGTCAGAGAGGGACACTAAGCCGTACTACATCGTCATTGATCTGTGTTGAAGTTCCTGCTTCGTTTCTTCTGGCTCACCGTTTTGTGAACAGCTCTAACACCCGTGTCCTTTTGCCGAACAACAACCAGTGTTGATTCCCGACATCAACGCAAGAGCTCCTGTGCGATTTTATTTCGCTTATAGCACCGAAACCAACTTTTTCACGTGGTCAAGCTTGGAATTAAAAGTTTCTTGTTTCTTTCAAAACACTACATTTTGAATGCAACAAAACATGATAAATTGAACGAAGAAGTTTGCACTTTCTGAACACGCTGCAAAATTGAAATTTAAGTTGTTTTCGCACTTTGTACTCTAAACATTACAACTTTTTTATTGCACGCTTAATGCATTAAAATAACCAACTAGAAAACTCTTTGAACCGCTTCCCACCCACCAAAAGCCAATCCATGCATACTATGTGCGATACACATCATCCAATTGTAAACAGAGCTCGGAGGACACTTCAGCTTGCTGTCGGCTGTTTTGCATTCATGCCCTGAATGCTGCTCCTTCACATATCGTGTCATGGAGCTGTATTTTGGGACCGATTCGAAAGCCTCGGTCTCTGTAACTTGATTGTGTTTCTCTGATGCAGCCAATAAGTTACTCGAAACTGCGGAAAGCGCGGCTTGCTTGATGTCCAACACTGATTGCAATGAGCAATTTCAGAGATAGCGCTACGCAACATCACCAAAACAAAACCATTGTTGAGATTCCATACCATCTCCACGCTTTGACCGTCTCGAATGCCAGCTGGTAGACGACCCAAAAAGGTGTAGCACTTTGCTCGTGCCCCCTTCTCTTCTCGATTAATAGCAGGCATCGAACTTACCAAAGCATTTTTGTTTAGCCCTCTTTCATTGTAGTCTTGTCTTTGCGGTCAATTATGCATCTGGCCACTTATGTAGTAGAGGGGTCTGTTTACTCGTGTTCTCCGAACTGTCGATGCCTTTTCATACTAACTCAATGACTTCTCTTCTCGACGGCTATATATACTGATTTTTCCCTGGCTCTCCCAGCTGTCTTTTCCGCGCTGACTCATGTATCGATCGTGCACTGTCCGTCTCTGCTGTGATACACTTTGGATCATTAGCCCCGCCGCGCTACTATTAGGCTCAACTTTGTCCATCTCCGCCGCGCTATACTTGGGCTCAAGTCCTGCCCATCTCCACCGTGACACACGGGCGATCATTAAACCCGCCGCGTTGCACTCGGGATCGATGGATAAGAGAGGCCATTATAAAGCTCCTTATCTTGGTGTTGCGCAGTTTAGTCATCCTTTGTTGCACAGGTAACCATCAATCCGTTCCAACTTTAACTTCAGCCAAAAAATATGCCAGCGGCTTACGCGACTTGTCCATTCTTTCACAAGGTTGGAAGCACAATCATTTTGAAGCGCCTGATAATTTGTGCTGTTATCGATAATGTTCTATTTCACAAAACGTCGACTTCTCAAACGGTTCCATCATGAGTGTAAAAAGAGACTCACGATGAATAAATAACACACTATGAACTACAGAAATGGAAGAGCGGTAATGGGTTGGACCAGTTTTCGAAACGTATTTTGTTAACATCCCGTTGAATTGAGTTTTTTTTGCGGCAGTAGTTGGGAAGGGCCGACTGGGAGAACGGTTGGGAGGGCATTTCGTCGCGCAGCTCATTCATTTCGCCTTTGTCACTGATATTTTTACCTCTGCTCTAAAAACACGAGACAACAAAAATCCTAAGACTACTATCCAGTGGAAACGATGCCTGGACTTTTCATGTAGAATTTCACGCGGAGATTCCGTATTTGTTGCGTACAAAGCTTCTCAATGCAGAGTCTTGATGTGAAGTATCTTGTTGACCTCCAATGGATAAGGTGAGCATGCGATGGAGTCGCTTTTCAGTCGTCAGTGTGGTGAACAATCTTAAACCCCATTCTACTTCGTTTTCATGTGCATAGTGGCGCAAAAGTGAAGAACAGTATGGCAGTTGATCAGATCTAGGTAAACTATCTTCTTCGTAGCGCAAACGCTCGCTGCTTGATTTCCGAAAAAGTATTCTCAACAAATCAGTCTCAGAGCACGTGTTAGTTTTAGTTGTGAAAGCTACAGCAAAAGGTAGACCGCATCATCGCCTTCGTTGCACATCGTTCGTCGCTGTTCGAGGCGGCACGACTGATCACGAGCAACCCGAAGCATTTCTCGGTATCGAATTTATTAGAATGGTTAGTAGCTGCGAACAAAAGATTGTACGCGTGACCAGACCAGAAGAAAAAGAAGACAAGAAATAATTAAGGTTTCTACTCTTCTTTTAGGGTCGGTCAATTTGAAGTCGGTTGCGATCTTCAGCAGATCGTTCTCGCGCTACTCGACGATAGCTTTGTTTACAGGGCGAGGCTCTGGCTCCTTTTTAATCTCTGTTCTCTACGTTCTCTTTCCGCCTTTGTGATGGGGAGTTCGGCCAAGGTTCTAATCGAGTTTCTAGCGTCCTCTCGTACAAGACAATGTGGTACGTAATTCAAAAATACCTTGTGGTGCTTTCTCCTAGTCGGTGTAACCGATTCCATTATTACCATGTTTGATGCGTAACTAAAAGTGAGTTTTGCGGCATCCATGTCAGACTTGAATTTAACACGTTCACTCTTTGTGTTGACTTAGAATGCCAATTTGTTGTGTACTTTGCTCGCGAACGCAGTTCGAGGATGTTTTGACTTTACAACCCGACGAGTTGCGCTTCTTTCCAGAGTACTAATGTTTCCTAGGTGTGATTAATACCGAGCGTCACTATTTCTAGCCGGGAATGGGCTCAGATTTCTACTGCTGATGATTTTCCAGGTGGTCATTTCTCAAATGACGCCGCAAATGTCCCTTTCGGGAATACGACCTCTCACACAAATGGCATGGGTACGTCTTGACGATATAGTGGACAAGATAAGTGTGATACCTGAGCTCACTGTTGCGGTGGAAGCGCTTGTCGCAATGCACACATGCGTAGCGCAGGATGTTGAGATGCACCGATCTAACGTGGCGGTTAAGATTGCCAGCGTTGGAAAATTGGGTCTCTCAAACGTGGCGGTTAATATTGCCAGCGTTGAAAAATTGGGTCTCACAAACGTGGCTTGTGAGACGACCTTGGTTTCGGCGGACGTCCGCAGGATCATCACCCATCAAATCTGAGGCACGCGTGCAATGCTGGGGTCGTGACACACGGCCGGATAAGCAGGCTGCAGCCAATGGTGAAGGTGTTGGGCGGATTGGAGTGGCTTGGCGCTGCGAAGGTAACGATGGCGGCAAAATTCGCTCCTCCAGCTTCGTAGAAATCTGGTGCCATTCACGGTCATGCCAATGATCGATAACTGTTGAGAAGCGTGAAAAAGTGCGCTCGCAGTACAGACAAGTGTATGGCGGCGAATCGAGCAGCCTCTTTTGAGTAGGTCTTGGGAGCCATTCACCGTGGAGAGGGATAAGGAGGGGGGGCTGCTGCAGTCGAAGAATGAATGGCGAGGCAGCTGACACGAATACCAGGTGGGAAGGTGTTTAAAGCGGGAGGGATTTGTGCGGAGAGCGCGTGGGATATATTTACATAGAGAGGGGGGGATGTACCGAGCGTTTGCGTTGAGGCATGTGGAATCCTGAATGGGCGGAGATAAGTGATGAGACTAGTTAACTGGATCAAGGGCCTGTCGTGCCATTGGTTGATGTAAGCGGAGACGCTTCAGAAGTAGAGTTTGGATTGTGGACTTGACTCTCAAGAGAGTCAGGGGTGAAGAAGAGGCATTTCCGGGGTCACACCGACGTGATAGGTGTGGCACGCGGCGAACGGATGGCACACATTGGCTGCAAAAAGGACGGTGAGTGAGGTAGCAGCGCACAAGGACTTCCGATAAGGCGCAGGACGTGAAGGGGTAAGTCCTGGGTTCTGTAGCTACAAGGGGGGCGGCAACGACGCGGCAGGATGTTTATGAAATGCGAGCCAGGATGCGACGGGGCGCGCCATGCTCGGAGCGCATGTGGCGCTGAAGATGTTCTTTGCGCGTGTATGACTTCTCGCAATAGGCACAGCGGTGGGCCTTGATGACGTAGTGGACGCGGGCAACGTGCGACTTCAGTTCGCTTCGGCGGTGAAAGGCCCATGGACAGTACGAGCATTTGAAACGGCGTAAGTCGATGTGCACTGCACGGACGTGGCGGTTGAGGTTGCCAATGTTGGATAGGACAGCGCCACACTGTGCGCAGGTCAAGCTCCGGGGGAATCGCATGTGCTTGCGTGATGTGGTGGAGTGGCGCGCACGGGCGGCGGCTGCGGCGGCGGCGACAGCAGCTTCCGCTGTTGCGGCAGCAGCGGTGGCAGCGGGGTCGTCGCCTCCTGCTAGTTGTGGCAGCCACACCCTCTCGAGCAGCGAAGGGGCGAAAGCGGAGCCCCAGAAGGTGGAGCGGCCAGAGCCGAGCAAGTCGTCCCTCAGGGCTTGCAGTACGAAAGCGACGCCGGCATGGGCGTGCAGCGAGGAGGCATCGACGAGGGCGGCGGATGACGACAGGGGCGACGGCAGGGGTGACGGCAGGGGCGACGGCTGGGGCGACGGCTGGGGCGGCGGCAGGGGCGACGGCTGGGGCGGCGGCAGGGGCGACGGCGGCAGGGGCGACGGCTGGGGCGACGGCAGGGGCGACGGCGGCAGGGGCGACGGCGGCAGGGGCGACGGCAGGGGCGACGGCAGGGGCGACGGCAGGGGCGACGGCAGGGGCGACGGCAGAGAAGACGGCAGCGGCAGGGAAAACGGCAGGGATGAGGACAACGGTAGTGGGAGGGGGAGTTTGGAGTATTCCTGGTGGCACTCGCTGCGATGGAGGTGGTCGACAACGGCGGTAAAGGTGAGGAAGGGCCGTCGGCAGTAGGGGCACGCATCACTGTGTTCCATCAGCGTGGGCGACATGTTCACGGGGGGCGGCGGGCCGCCGCGAGCGGCCGTCGTTGGGCGCGCGCCAGCGGTTAAAAGTAGCGGCGCACGCATAACAGCCGCCACTAGAGAGGGCAGCCGCGCGCTAGGGAGCTCCCGTGACAGCCTAGCGCGCGACTGCGCTCCCTCTAGTGGCGGGGGCGGGTGCGGACTGTTGGAATTCCCCGCGTGCAGGACTCGCACTCGCAAAGCGCCTTGGCACGCACGCCCTTCCTCAGCGTTATGCCATTTTTGCGACACTCGAGGCTATTTGTGCACGTGCGCCGTCGCTGCCACGCGTTGCGCAGCTCGCGGTGCGCACGTGGCAAGCTCGCAGACGTTTCGCTTCGCTATTAAGCATTGAGCAAATATGCTGCCACGTTCTATACACGTGGCGCAACACGTGGCACCACACGGAGCGTTTCGCCTTGCTTCGTTCCGAGCGCCGTCCACCGCCTCTTCCTGGCGTGTTGCATATCGCTTAGCCACTTCCATCTCCCACCCCCGACGCCGCCATGGCCGATCGACCGCAGCCCGCCGCCACTCCCGTGCGCCAAGTCGAGCTCTCCGGCGCCGACGCTCGCGCCAAGCTCGCCGAGCTGCTCGCCAACGCCTCTCTGTCCGCCTCTGCCACCGACCCCGCCCAGCATCGCTTCTGGAGCACCCAGCCGGTGCCGCAGATCCCCCACGACGCTTACCCGCCCCAACCTACTGACCACGCGGGCGAGCCAATCGAGACCAAGAACGTCGCCGATGTGCCCACCCAACCGTACGCCCTCATCGACTCCTTCGAATGGTGCGACATCGACGTCAACGACGACAAGCAGCTCGAGGACGCCTACCGCCTTCTCAACGAGAATTACGTCGAGGACGGCGCCTCCATGTTTCGCTTCGACTACTCGCGCCAGTTCCTGCGCTGGGCGTTGCTTCCGCCCGGCTGGCACCCCAGCTGGCACATCGGCGTGCGCGTCAAGAGCAACAAGAAGCTAGTTGCATTCATCACCGCCATTCCGGCCACAATTGCCGTGCATTCCAAGTCGCTCCCAATGGTCGAGATCAATTTTCTGTGCGTCCACAAGAAGCTTCGCTCCAAGCGCCTGGCACCCGTCCTCATCCGCGAGATCACGCGACGCGTCAATCTGCGCGGCATTTGGCAGGCCGTCTACACCGCCGGCGCCGTCTTGCCGCAGCCCATTTCGTCCTCGCGCTACTACCACCGCTCCCTCAACGCCAAAAAGCTCATCGAGACGGGCTTCTCGAGGCTCAAGCCGCGTATGACCATGGCGCGCACCATCAGACTCTACTCTCTCAAGTCTCACACCCAAATCCCCGGCATTCGAGTCATGCGAGACTCCGATGTGTCCGAGGCCTGTGCCTTGCTCAAGGAGCACATTTCCCAGTTTGAGCTCCATGTTGATATGACTGCCGACGACTTCCGCCACTGGCTCTTGCCCCGCGAAGACGTCATGTATACATATGTCGTCGAAGATCCTAACACCCATTCCATAACCGATCTCATCTCCTTCTACTCCTTGCCTTCGAGTGTCATCAACCACCCTGTGCACAAAACCCTCCGAGCTGCGTATGCTTTCTGCATTGTTCCTCACAAGTCTTCCATCCAGGCTCTCGTGGGCGACGCGTTGATTTTGGCTCGCAACAACAAGTTTGACGTCTTCAACGCGCTGGAACTTGGACACAATGCTCAGTTTTTTAACGACCTTAAATTCCACAAAGGAGACGGTACCTTGAATTATTATCTTTACAACTGGAAATGTCGCCCTATTCCGCAGGAGAACAACGCTCTTGTGCTACTTTAGAAGCTAACAAAAAAGCAACCGCTTCCTTCTCTGTCCAGGTACACACGGAAAAAACAGCAATTCTTGTGTTTTCCCAATCGCATGGCGTGAAATAGGACGACATAAAAGTGGGTGTTCTTCGTTCACAATCTGTTTAACAAACAAGCGAGCACAGCGAGAGTCCGAATGGATTAAGAGGTCTTGGACGGATCCCGATAGCGTTTGTAGACCCTCTCAACGGCCTCGATGACCGTCGGATCAAGTTCTACGGAAAACGCGTCCAGATTTTGTTTCAATTGCTTAATGCTCGTCGCACCAATAATAGTGCTGGCAACGAACCACCTGCTCTTGCACCAAGCAAGCGACAACTCCGTTAGTGTCATATTGGCTTCGTCTGCAACTCTTTTGTACTCACGAATTGCTTCTGCGGCCAGACTGCTTTGGAACCGTTGCATGTATCCTGGATACAGAGCAAACCTTGAATTTTCCGGAAGGGGCGGGTCGAGGTATTTTCCGGATAGGGCGCCCCCGGCAAGGGGGCTATACGCGAGGAGGCCAACGTTTGCGTTTCCCTTCGCGCAGACTTCCGCCAGATGCCCTTCAAAGTCACGATATATCAAACTGTACGAGTTTTGAATCGATACGGGCCTTGCATACCCTTTTGTTCGAGCTATCGAGTCAAACTGTGAAACGCCCCAAGCGGTTTCGTTGCTTAGGCCGTAATTGCGGATCAATCCTTCCTTGATTAGTTCATCCATAGCGGCCACTTGTTGTTCGAACGGTACAGAATCAACCTCTTTTGCAATGTCGTACGCACCTGCACCGAACATGGGTACATATCTGTCAGGCCAGTGGATTTGTAGAAGATCAATATAGTCGGTTCCGAGTCGTTTTAGAATACCCTCCACGGCCAGTCTAATGTTTTTCCTATCTACTCTTCGACCGTCTCCTCGAATCCATGGCATAGCTCTTCCCCCAATGTTGCCTCCAGCTAACTTAGAGAAAATCACAAGCTTCTCCCGGAATGAAGTTCCGCCGCGTTTCTTGATCCACGAGCCAATTACCCGCTCGGTGTCGCCGTACGTTTCTTGACGTGCGGGCACTGGATAGAGTTCCGCTCCATCGATACCCACGACACCCCTCTCGAAGGCATAATCAAGCTGGTCATGAGCATCTTGTTCGGAGTTCTGCTGACCCCATGTCATTGTTCCGAGGGTGACTTCGGTCATGACCAGGCCGGCAGTGCCGACAGGACGTAGGTTAAGCTTGTAATCGGTTCGTGGGGCCTTGGTCTCCGCCACCATTCTTAGCGGCTTCCTCGTACAAGATGGAGACACCACACTTGAAGCGGGATGGGGAACATGCTTGCGAAGCCCAAAAATGGACGAGGTGGCAAACGCTACTGATGAGCACATTGAGAATCGATGTGAATGTGTTATGAATGTTGGGGAAGTGCGATACCAGTTGCAGTTCATCTTTGATATACTGGGCGACATAAAAGTCTTCCCCCTGCCAACGGTGCTACGCTAGCTGGTGACTAATGACGTTGTTGAACTAATGCAACAGCAGGTGATCGATCAACAGCCACTGGTAAGGTATTACAGCTGCGAGCACCATGAACGTTGTATGCGCGGTAACATGCTGTGCGCGAATGTTAATTGCGCTGTGAATTCCGATGAAATTTGGTTTGTCGAAATTGGGACAACCGCACGTTTGGCAATGAATGATGGGTGCACGAAGACAACTCAGAAGACCGTCATCGCGGTTGTCGTAGTCTGATTAGAAACCGAGCGCGCCGTTCGAGCGCAATTGACAAGGAGCGGTCCAGCTATAATACGGTTAGGTACAAATAGGAGTTAATCTAGTTGGGAAATGCGGGTCATAAGGGTTCGAGGAAAACGACATTCGCTCTAAACTCAAATATTTAGCGCGTTGTGGGTTAAACATGGACGTAGGAATCGCTTCAAAAGGGGCTGACTCGGGCAAAACGCGATCATGAGTTCAATTTTACTTGGACATGATATGCAACAATGCTGAAAATTTCACACGATTCCTTACTATGACGCTCCCTATGTTGTCACCTGGGCGTTCAGCTGCCGTGTGGTGTGAGGCTCAAGATTACTGACCCTTTTTCTCCTCAGCCTCGCGCTTCATGCGCGCCTGGTACTCGGCGAAGGTCTCGGCCGGGTGAATTGCGGTCTGCTTGGCCTTGGGGTTCTTCGGGTCGATTTCGGTGGGAGCCGGACTGTGCGATGCAAGAAGCAAGAACAACAAGCACGATGTTTAGCAAGAAACTACATGTGATCATCTCATAAAGGCATGCAAATAATGACTTACTCTCTTGTTGCCTCACCGCCACCGAATCCCTTTCCTTCGTCATTCATGGTCCATTTGGCAGCGCGACGAGGTGCTGCATTGCAGACAGCACGATTGTTGGTGGCGCTGCGCACGGTGATGCCCGTGAAAGAGGAGATAAAAGCCATTGTTCACGACTGATGGGACGCTGGAGTGAAGACGAAGAAATTTAGCGAGAAGCGATAAGTCGGACGAAGACGCACACGCCTCGCCAAGCGGGTAGCAGGCAGCGGAACCGATAGATTTCGGAGATCAAATGAAGACATGAGAGGTTGAGCGTGGGGCCCAACTGGTGGTTGTGGAGCTTCGTGATCGAATTTCCGTGCGCAGATTGCGGTCAGGAATGCACCGCTCCTTTGAAATCGATCACAGCCATTGGTGCGCAAACCAACAAATCAAAGGGCTCGGTTACTATTGTACGTGTCAACGTGGAAGTTTCGCAGGAGAAACCTTCTCTGCAAGAACGCCATGTGTGTACACGTAGACACGTGCATCACTTCATGCTGGCTGTATCGCTTTCCCAGCTCGTCGCTTAGTGGTCTATTTTGCAGAATGTGCGAATCTGCGGTCGCTGCGTCACCGCGAACAAGGAACATTGTGGATGGATGGCACCATGCTGTTCCGTTCAACTTCATGTTAATCTCAGAGAGCTCTTCTTGCCTAAACTACCGTATCTCTGCTCCTCGTCATTCCCTGCAGAAGCACAACCTAGCCTGCACATCGAGCTTTCCTTAAGGTAGTTTCTCTTAGCAGATCCGTGGAAATTTGTCAAAGGACAACAGGTTCCCTTCGATCAACATGACCAAACATATCGTGGGGCTAGTAATGCCCATAACACCTTTCACTACCCTCTCAACGCGATACATGGGCAGCCACGTTCTCCTGCGCGCCAAGCCTGTCAAAGAGTCTACGAGACCAGCTTTACATCCCTCACGATTGCAATGCACTATGCAAGCTGTGTCAACTGACGAGCGCTCGAACGCCGTTCGCGCTCGTTTGGAACGCGCAGAACAATTATTGGAGCAGGCCCGCCAACAGTCCAACCAGAAGTCGCCTTTGCCCGCCAAATCTAAGCCTGATATCAATTCGGCGCGAATTATTGCGCCTGCGAACAACACCCAGATTCTGGAAGAGCAGGCCGAACAAGCCGCGAAAAGTGCCGAGGAAGGGCCCCGCTATGATCCAGAATCCGCCATACAGTACTTCAGAAATCGCGCTCTATATGTGCGAAAGAGACAACTTGAAATCGCAGTTCCGCTGACATCATTTGTCTCACGCGTTGCCTTGGATTTTCAACTTGGCACGGAGGAACGAAATCGAGGGAAACGCGCAAAGGAATTTCTAAACATTGTATCTTCGCTCGGACCAGCTATCATTAAAGGTGGCCAGGCAGTGTCATCCCGTCCAGATTTGCTTCCAAAGGAATACTTGGATGAGCTACAAAAGCTGCAGGATCGACTTCCCCCGTTTGATAATGCGACTGCCTTTCGATTAATAGAAGAGGAGTTGGAAAGGCCGGTTGATGAAATCTTCGAATCAATTGACCCGACACCTGTGGCCGCGGCTTCCATTGGTCAGGTGTACAGCGCGACGTTGAAGAGTACCGGGGAGCGAGTTGCAGTGAAGGTCCAGAGGCCGGACTGCGAGCAAGTCATTGCGCTTGATATATACATATTGCGTAATTTGAGTGGTACTCTTAGCAATATACTGAAACTCACTGGGAGAGATATTGACCTGCAGAGCATTGTGGAAGAGTTTGGCAAACTCATATATGAAGAAATAGATTACCTTTCCGAAGCTCGAAATGCGGAACGATTCCGTGAATTGTACGGAGACCTTCCCGGAGTTGACGTACCAAAGATATTCTGGCGTTACACCAAGCGTCGCGTCATAACAATGCAGTGGATGGAAGGGATCCGTCTGAACAGTGAAAAACTTACGCGAGAACGTTCAGAAGAACTCGTACGAGCGATGGTTCAGTGCTCTCTTCGACAAATGCTTGAAAATGGTTACTTCCACGCCGACACGCATCTCGGCAATCTTCTGGCTACTCCCTCAGGAAACCTTTGCTATCTTGATTTCGGAATGATGTCTGAAGTAGAACCGGCACAGCGATACGGTATTATCGAGGCTGTCATACACATGGTTAACCGGGATTTTGAGGCGCTTGCGAAGCTATACGTCAGACTGGGTTTTTTGCCCCCTGAAACCGATCTTAATCCTATCATAGAGGCGTTGAACAGTGCCCTACCAGACGTGCTGGGAGCATCTGTAGGAGAGTTGAACTTCAAATCTGTAATTGACAAACTGGGTTCCGTCATGTATCAATACCCGTTTCGTCTTCCCGCCTATTACACAGCGATCATTCGATGCCTTGGAGTTTTGGAGGGGGTGGCCATTCAAGTGGATCCAAACTTTAAGATTTTGAACGAATCATACCCGTATATCGCTTCTCGTCTCTTAACAGACCCTGCCCCCGAATTACAAGATGCTCTTCAGTCCCTGATCTTTGACAATGGCCACCCTCGGTGGAACAGGTTGGAGAGCTTATTAGAGTCGGCATCAACGGCCGGAGACTACGATCTAAGCGTTGCAATCGAACAATTGTTTTCATTTTTATTGTCGCCGCGGGGGAAACTCGCACGATACAACTTGGCGGACGAGGTCACCGAAGAGTTGGATGCTCTGGGTGTGGATATTGCAAAGTACTACTTTGGAATTGTCGCCCAGGCTGGCACGGCAGCGGGACTTCGGTTACCGTTATTCATGCAAGCAGCTCCACCTCCGACCCGGACGCGCACAATGGAAAATGCTGAGCGCATGGCCCAAATTATACGTAAGAGCAAGGGATTCAGCCCGTCAAAATTGTCTCCTGTACTACGTAAGTTCCTGCGAGAACCTGAAACTCAAAGACTCGGACTTGAAGTCGCCGTGTCGTTGGCCGAAAAAATTACTTCTCGAGCTATCCGGTTCGCATTTGGACTTCCTCAGGAAGAGCCACGTAGCAGACGGTAAACATTTGCAACGAACAAACGCTAGGACCAAACACGCTTCTTAACCTGAATCAGATTTTACTAAAGCAAATGAACAGCTGTTAACAGTGACTACAAACAGGCATGGTTCTCTAACATCAAAGCCTGAAAATGCTGTAAGATGACGTTGGTACCTATGGAAGGTGCTCTACTCGAATTCAACTGGGTATGCTTGCATCCTGTACACTACAAAAAAAAAACAGACAAGGAGAAATAAAACGGAACGCGATGAGATATTGGCGGCAGATGGGTACAGAGCACGACGACTGTTGATCAATGTCGCATAAACATAAAGTAGATGATTCAGAATTCCATGACCAGCGGTCGCAGCTCTTCGTCATCCACGAGTTTTTCAATCTTGTTCACAAGTTCCTCGCTGGGGCGAGAATCAAGGCCCAACAGAACTAACGCTTTCGAGCTGTTAGCATCCCGCGCGAGCGTCATCGAAGAGATATTGACACCAGCCTCACCAAGAATGCTTCCCACCAAGCCCATTTGTCCGGGACGATCATCCTGGCTGTACGCCATTATAATACCGTCCAATCGAAGATCAACCTCGAAACGGCCAATACGGGTAACGTGTGGATTTCCGCTAGTGACCCGGCCTTCGACCGGGGGGCTGTTGCGCACAGTCACGATCACCTCGCTGTCCATGCTCGTAGATGAGTAATGGTTTGTCTCCGTGATACTCAGGTTGTGCGTTTTGGCGATGTTATCAGCGTTGACTATGGTGACCTTCACACCAAGTGCTGGTTCCATGAGACCCTTGATAAGACCTGTTCGAAGCAATCTCGTGTCCTCGCTAGCAGACGGGATAAAGTAATCCACAGTGGCCTCTCCATGCAACATGCGCCCGGAAACGTAGTATGCAAGGCGCCCCAAATTTTCACACAGTAAAGCACGCGGCTTGAGCGTCTTTAACACCTCTGGAGCAATGTTCGGACAGTTGATCATGGTGGGAACTACATCACCATTCAAAGAATCTCTGACTGCGGTGGCAATCTCGACAGCCACATCTAGTTGAGCCTCCTTGGTACTCGCACCAAGATGAGGGGTGGCCAGCACTGATGGATGTTGAACAAGTTTGGCTGAGATGGAGTCAGGGTGTTTGCATGGCGGCTCAAACTCAAAGCAATCAAGAGCAGCACCCGCAATTTTGCCAGACTCAAGAGCCTCGAGAAGAGCAGTCTCGTTGACAATGCCGCCGCGGGCGGCGTTGATAAGACGAGCGCCATCCTTCATCATGGCAATGGAATCGCGGTTGATCATGCCCTTTGTTGATGGAATGAGAGGAATGTGGAGAGTAAGGAAATCGCTGTTCTGCAGGACTTGCTCAAACGGCAGCAGGGTGACCCCAATGGCGGCGGCAACCTCTTCACTAGTGAAAGGGTCACTAGCAACAACATTCATGCCGAGTCCGCGCGCACGTCTGGCAACCTCTCTTCCAATCCTTCCAAGACCCACGACACCCATGGTTTTGTCCACCAGACTGACGCCGACAAACTTGGAACGATCCCAGCCGCCGCTCTTGATGGTGCGGTCGGCCGGGGCGACCAGGCGGGCGAGGCCGCACAAGAGGGCGATGGTGTGTTCGGCAGCTGCGACACAGTTTCCGGTGGGGGCGTTGACGACAAGCACACCACGTTCTGTGGCGGCGGGGATGTCAATGTTGTCGACACCCACACCGGCGCGGCCGATGACCTTGAGCTTCGGGGCGGCCTCAATGAGCTGGCGGGTCATGCGAGTGCCGGAACGGATGATGATGGCGTCGTGGTTGACTACCTCGGACAGGAGCTGCTCCGGGGTGAGGTCGAGCTTCTTGACGACGTTGAAGCGACTGGAGAGAAGGGCTACTCCGGCGTCGGAAAGCTTCTCGGGCAAGAGGATGGACATGGAGTCCGTGCTTACCGGGGCGGAGGTGGGGACCTTTTCGGGGACGGCAACCATTTTGGGTAGGGAGAGTGTGCGCAGCGGACGACGTGATTGAAGCGGGAAGCGCGGGGAGTGTGAAAAACGGAAGGAAGGGTTGCACGGAGAGAGAAAACAGAGCTGCATGTTGGCGGGAGAGGTTGGGAGGCGAAAGGGAGTAACCGGGATGGAAGGCGATTAAGAGGAGAGCGGTGGCCGGCGGGGTGGGGAGGCAAGGAAAGGAGTGGAGCGGAGTGGTGTAACGCAATGGGGTATTGGGCGATGTGGGGGATGTTATGTGAGATTAGGAGGCTCGAGGGTTACTCCCTTTGAGTTCAGCACAGGAGAGGGCGTGTCTGGTAGGATACGGTGGGAAGGTCGACGTGTGAGCACAACGATGGAAAAAAGACGGCGAAAGAGGTGAGAGAGCTGGTCGCGGTGGCGAAGGCGACGGCGGCGTGGCGTAGAGGGCGAGGAGAATGACAAGCTTAAAGGGCGGCCGACGGGCAGGCGAGGGCAGCAAACTCGCGAGGCAAGCAGAGCGGATACGCGGCGGCTGCACGCACGCAAACGGAGTCAGCGCACAGATGTGAGAGCAGATGCGAATGGCGGAGTGCAAATGGCGGAGTTTTCGGCAACGAATAATCACGCGCGGCGAAGAAGAGCGGCGAAGCGGCGCGGGAGGGGGGGGGAGGGGCGCTGACGCTGCCGCCGCCGCCGCCGCTACCGCCGCCACTGCCGCTGGCGGCCGTGAATGGGCGCGGCGATGGCGCGGCGACCACGGAGCTCAGGGCGGGCGCTCGCTAAATTTGCGCGCGCGGCGCGCGCGTGCGCGAGTGGCGCGCCCGCCATGCGCACATATCTGCGCGCGCCAATGCGTGCGTGGCGCGCGCCGTTGCGCGGCTGGATATTCGCTGCGCAGCGCGCTGGTTGGCGCCGCTGTGCACGTGAGCGGTGCTCTGCAACATTTGCACGCCGCAGCGCGCGCCGCGCGGTGGCCGCGCTACTCGCGGCGCCACGCGGCTACCGCGCTCCGCGCGCGCGCGCAGTGCGCCACGCTGGCGGCGCGCGCTCACGTCAACCGCCGCGCGGCCGCGGGCGCGGCGTTGCACCGCGCCACCGCCGGCGCGCCACCACCCCGCGTCCGCCGCCATGTCGCGCCGCCCCGAGCATACGGCGCCGGCCGACGAGTTCTACTCCGCCAAGGGTGCCGCCAAGTACGCGGCCAGCTCGCGCATCAACGCCGTGCAGAACGCGCTCGCGCAGCGCTGCCTCGAGCTGCTCGCGCTGCCGCCCGCCCACCCCGCGCTGCTGCTCGACGTCGGCACCGGCACCGGCCTCTCAGGCCAGGTGCTCACGCGCGCCGGCCACCACTGGGTCGGCACCGACGTCTCGCAGCCCATGCTCGACACAGCGCTCGAAAACGACGTGCAGGGCGACCTCATGCTGGCCGACGCCGGCCACGGCGTCGCCTTCCGCATGGGCTGCTTCGACGGCGCCATCTCCGTCTCCGCTGTGCAATGGCTCTGCAACGCCGACCGCTCGGATCACAACCCCCACAAGCGCATCAACCGTTTTTTTTCCTCGCTCTACGCCGCCCTGCGCCGCGGCGCCCGGGCTGTGCTGCAGTTCTACCCGGAGAACGTCGCCCAGATTGAGCTGCTCGTCGCCTCCGCCATGCGCGCCGGCTTCAGCGGCGGCTTGCTGGTCGACTACCCCAACAGCGCCAAGGCCAAAAAGTACTACCTCTGCTTGACCGCAGGCCCTCCGGAGAAAGGTGCCGTGCAGCCGACGCCGCTCGGCGTAGCACCCAGTCACACCGTCTCTGTGGGCAATCGCAAGTCACACAACAAGAATAACAACACGTCTGACCACTCTGTCACCAGGAAGGATTGGATCATATCAAAGAAAGAACGAAGGCGTCGCCAGGGGCACATGGTACGACCAAACTCTAAGTACACCGGCAGGAAACGCAGAGTTCAGTTTTGACCGTACTTATGCATTTCTTCTTCCCTTCATACTCTTCAATACTCTTCATGCCTCATCCAATTCACGCATCTGAAGCCCTTACCAACACCTCGCTACGCGACGATACTAATCGCAGTAGCCTGCGAAAACTCGAGCTGGCGCCTTTTGTAATTGTAGCGCCTGACGAGAACGAAACGTTTCTCTATGCCGGCACGTCCAAGCAGCAGCCACATTTTCGCTGATTGGTTTTTTTATGCACGCTAGCCAGTCCTAACTTGGCGTTCTATCCATGCCCACCTTCCCGAGTTACTGGCCGGGGTGGCCTCTGTTTGATATGTACAAGCTGCAAGATGCGAAATACACCCCCATGCTCATCTACGCTCAAGTTTCCCCAATGTGCTTCTTTGCCGCAGTGTCCTTTCAATTTCATTTACATTTCCCTTACCACTGACTTGTTCTCATTCTGTTCGGGGCCATCCTGCTCCTCGAGCTTCCTTCTTTCCAGTCGTTGTTTTGCCTCCAAGTATTGCTGCTCTAGCTTCTTTACTTCCTCTTCCTCATCGATTTGCAGGTCAGGAATTTCAACGGGAACTGTTTGATTGGGGTCAGATACCCGCTTTAATTGATCGAGAAAAGCATCGCTAACGCCCCCACTTCTCTGGTCCTCCATAGCCGTTGCTTCAGTCGGCGGACTTGTGGGTGATTTCAATTCTTTGCTCAGCTCAGAAGTGTTCAGTGGTTCAGATTGATTTAAGTCCTTGAATTTTTCGACCACGGAGGCCGTCCCATTATCACTCCCCTCGGAAGATTCAATCTGCTTCTTGTCCTTTATTTCCGCTGCCATTAAATCAAGCTCGATGGCTTCGTCAAACTGTTCCCTAGCTTTGTCCGCAGTCCGTCGCAGTTCACCAAGGATTTTCCCCGTGTCCTTTGCAAGCGCAAAGAGCTTCTCAGGTCCGAGTAGCAGCCACCCAACGAGAAGAATGACTACGACTTCTGAAGGGCCCACTCCCAGAAAGCCTCCCCCTCCGAGTACAGCTCTTGGAATTGCCCGGCATCCCTCCCTGATCCGAGGCACCCACGCTGCTTGAGAGATGGCATACGGATGAATCGCCTCGCCGCGAAACGCACACCATCGCCCTATTAGGCGTCGATCTCCACCCCAGGAACGAACGCAACATTTTCGAATATGATTCTTCTGTGTCAAGACTGTTGCAGACGGTATAAAAGCCATCTCGCCGCAAAATTACTGCGCTCACACACCGAAAGCTTTGAGCCCTCCAAGTCAGACCAATTCTTTGAAAATCAGAGCACGACTATATAGCCCAAATCAAGTCATTCGCGTCCAGACGGCCAGTTTGAAATCTTTCGGGTCTTGATATCCTGTGAACAGGAAGAACGAAGATACGGGGATAACGCTTCCCAACCTTTACCAAGAACGTGTGTGAGACCTCACTTTCCAGGCTGAAACGGCGAACACACCAGGATGCGTGTGGGTCTTGCTCACTTGGTTTGTAGTCCGAGATAACGTCCTCTAACTCGTGGAGGTAACGAGCAGCTCAATCTTGGATATACGTGGACACGTCGTACTGCAGTACACAATGCGCACATAATCATGATGTGGATCACGTAGGCGTTGCTCACGTCACCTTTCTGCGCCCAGAGGTGCTTTTATGCACTCGTTCGATATCTGTAGAACACCAGCAGGTGGTGAAGAAGACCAGAGAGGTGCGAGTATTGGAGAAGTTTAATCAATATTATTTGGCATGAGTGATTCTCTTTCAGTCCGACCTTCATTCTTCGAGGTTTACGCCGCGGAACAACTAGACAGCGCGTTGAGACCGGCTTTCCGTTATGTGTTGGAAGTTCTATCAGTCCGAAATCCATTTCTTGTTCGAATGGCAAACTGGTCTGACGAAGTTTTCACTGCCTTGCTGGTAGCCCTAGAAACTTTCCAGCTGAGCTCAGACGCGGCCCTCCTCTCAGAATCGTTTTACTCCCTTCGAAGATCTACTGCGACCGATACTTTTGAGCCGAATTTGTTTACTCTTCCTCTTTCAAATCGCAGCATTCTGAGCAGCGTCCTTTTTTCTGTCGTAATTCGACATTTTCGAGCCAAGCTTGATAGTTGGTATTCTGCTCGGACTGGGGGTGCCGCAGCTGCGATGCTGCAAGAAATTCAGTTTCCTCAGCAGCATGCTGATGCAAGCGTTTACCAAATTCGTCAAACAGGCACGACGTCGTCTGTGCAACGATTGTCATCGGAACGTCATGAAACCACCCTTTCCAAACTCAAATCTTCTTTTATTCGATTGCTTCATTTTCCCACTATTCTGATTCGTTTCGTAAATGCTTTCCTTCTTCACATACAGAGCGAGGCGTTCAAGCAAAAACTGATTGTTTGCTACCCAAAGATTCGCGCTTTTGTAGATTTGGTGAACTTGGTCTTCGGTATTTCCTACTTATACGGACATTCAAAGTACTACAACTTATCATTTGCCTTACAAGGTCTTATTTTGAAACGCGTGAGTTCAATGGATCTTTTGCAGCTATCCTCCGTGCTACTTGAGTCCTCGAATCTCTCACAGCCAACTTTCCGACAAGCTATTCGCAGTTTCGCTGGAAAGGTCATGGGTTTGCTTCGAACAGCCTTCTTTGCGAGTATATTTGGATTCCGCTTTCTTCAGTATTACTATGCTGCTGAGGTACGTCTAGGATCAAACGATGGGTGCAGGTAACTAGCTGAATCTAACCTCCGCCTCTTCCACGGCCCCTTCATTCCTGCGATCTCCGCCCGCTAGGCTGCAGAGCCAAGAGATCCCGGTGCAGTTCTACCGCCCCCGGCTCCTTTGGAACCAGCGACAGGCGTCAATCGGGAACTCGCGACGGCACCGGGAAAGTGTCCGATATGTCATCAACACCGGACCAACTCTACTGCATGCGTACGTTGTAACTCAAAGACGAGAATGCTAAATGTCACGCGAACAGACGCCTAACCCACAAAGACTCACACTAACCCCCCATGCAGACAACGTCGGGTTACGTTTTTTGTTATCTTTGTATCCTGTCAAGTCTACAGCGTACGCGAAAATGCCCAGTCACCTTAGCTCCGACTACAGTGGATGACCTTGTTCGAGTTTATGAAAACGGTGGTTATACTTGAGTCATCAGAGGGTGAGAGCTATCTGCTCCATTCCAGAACTCCAGTTGCCAAGCTCATGCTTAGCCTATCATTGGGGTCAGTATACCAATGTTTTTTCACTGTGCCTCGGAACCAATATCCATACAACCGTTTTTCACTTTTCTTCGCTCTTTCTTGAACTGACGCATCATCAGGTTCTTCTCTGTTTGCTGCTTTTAAGCCACTCACGGTGCGCAACGATAGCCTCCGCGAAATGATATACTTCGATCTCATGGCCGAGACGCCGCTCGAGTTCTCTCAGAGCATATTTGGGAATATAGTCATTGATACGCGCGCCTCGCTTATGGTTATTCCGGTTCACAACTGCGTGCTTGGCAGCTTCTTGTTCTTTAGAAGTCCATTGTGCGTACGGGTGCATGTACTCTAAAATGCTGTCCACAGTAGCACTCATGTTATTCTGGACACCGAGTATGTGAGTGGAACATAGATTATCTTTGGCCTTCTCGGCCATTTCTCTGGCGTTTCCTATCCGAAACGATCGAGGTTTTCCCACGTCGCGAAACAATGGTCGGATGCCAGAAAGTTGATGAAGTACACCATAGAAATGAAAAGAAAACCCTATATTACTTTTTGCTATCCATTCGCCGTTGTCGTCGTAGAAGCCTCTATTCAGTAGAGAAGATGAGTTGGCTAGTTCATGTTCCAGCGGAACGCCTGACAACCATGAATCCCATCCGCTCTTGTTTGGTTGAGTTCGAATCATCATCAGGGCAAATTCAAACATACTCACAAGTCGCTCCAAAGGATTGCGCACTATGGTCATTGACACAACTGGCTTCGAAATAACATCTCGCAAAGAGTAAGTCACATGCCCGCGAATGCTTCTACAGGCCCCTTGTTTGTACAAATCCATCTTTTCCTTCATATTCCTGTCTTCCCATGCCTTCACAGCTTTTTCTTCAAGAGAATGTTTGGCGGGCTTTGGGACTGGAGAAAAGCTTGGCTGGTATTCGTTATAAGAATAACGATTTCCATCAAACAAGAATTGGCATGATAGACCTTTTGTTTTGTTTGCATACTGAATGGCGATATTGTACACTAAAGTTCCTGCGGTTTTTGGGATATGCAAAAAGAAGAGAGAAGGAGGTCGTGAAAGATTAGTAGGGATTGGCACAGGATGTGGCCTTCCACGGCATGGATCGATGCTTGGATCCGCTTTAAGGTGAGATAGATCCACAGAGTGCATTGAACGACCTCTAACCGCAGTGTAAGTCAAGTTAGTTTTGGAAATAGGGTGAGCTGCAGCGGCGACGAAGACAGTGCAAATGAGGGCGAAGAAGATAACGGTCAGAAGAGGAGTTAGTACCTGAGGAAGTCCCAACCTCTTGGCCATGATCTGACTTTAGATGCTGACGCAGAAAATCTTCAGAAGTGGGGATTGAGACGATGTCGAGCCTTTCGATTGGAATCAAATGTTACTACATGTGGTTTTTGACTTTTGCCAATAAGCCCTGTACCCACAACCCCATGTTCCCTTTAACACTTTGCCACCCAATTTCTAAACCACCACCTGAACCAACAGACGTCAGAAACGGCCCAACGAGTTAGATCTAAATTATGTGCCTCATTGAAAGACTAGACAACGGTGTGCGTAATTCCAAAAGGTCATGTTCCCTACATTCTGAAAAGGCGCACAATCTCATGACTGACGCTGACGCCGAACTTTTAATGTCGCGTTTCCCACGTCAAGGCAAAGGTGTTTTTCCTCGAGTTGCATTTGCAGAGATGATGAGACGTAGCTGAACAGTCAGAACCAGGCCATGGACACAGATATTACGTTCCGAGAACGCAGTAACATGTTCCTTATGTACTTTTCTGAAGCGTACAGTAAGAGAGAAGAAGCAAAACATAAATAACGTATAAATTCGAGAGGGCAACTGCTGACCAAACAATTGAACTTGGTTCAATTTGTAGGAACAAGAGAATCACAATCAGATGAGTGGTAATTTCTTTAGCCTCAACAAGTTTGCAAGAGGCAAGGCTGGAAATAGCACTCTATTCCTTATGGCCTTTATTTCAAAAAGGAAATGTTTGTCTGATCGGAGTACAACCTGTGAGGTCTCTGGTGATCGTGTAGCTTTGTTTCATAATTCTGAGTGGCTCTTCCTGGGGAATATATCGGCATCTCGTGAGGGTTTCTCAACGAACCAGGTCCCGAGACCCTCCCCCTGTGGACGATTATTGCAATCTATGTTACAGTTGTGAGTCTGAAATCATTTTTCAGAAGCGTTCAAGTCTTCGAAGTTTAAAGCGATGGCCCGCCGAATAGCTTTGTTTCTCCAGAGGGGTACTCATCCACGGTTCGGCAGAAGTATTGTAACACGATGCGCGGATTACATCGACGTATAATATAACGTCTTACGAGAATTGCGAGCTGCGAAATATGGAAGCCGGGATTGTTTGCAAGACAACTGAAGCCAAGAAGCTACCCGCTTATTTAAGCGCAATGCCTCCAAAACAAGAGAGTCGTGGTACAGTCGGCCAGGTCATCGTTGAAGATTTGAAAATCCTGTCCACCCGTGTCTTAAACCCTGGCAAGAATGTTCGGTCAGACTCCGTCCAGTATCAGAGCTCTCCTTTTTCTACTTTCCATTGTTTCGCTTCAGGCATTTTTGGTGAGCGGAACTAACAGGAGTTTCCCTATTTCAGACTGTCTCGGACTAGATGCTTGTAGAGCGAATGTTAGGAATGGAAAGCGATGTGGAGTACTTCCCATACCGCCGCAAGCTCGTCTGCCTTCAGTTGTACCCGGCTCTTTCGTGCTTACCATGTTGCGAACCGGAATTTGGGCATATGAAGACGGCGCGTACAATTCGCTCATGTTGTTTCGATTTGGTCATCTTGTTCTGGTCGATTTTCCGGACTCTCAAAACTCTAATACACCAACCGGAACTGGCACGTTGCTAACGAATGCCATACTAAACATTCTGGGAGGCAGCAAACCTCGTCGGATAGACATGATATATTCACATGACCATTTCGATCACATTGGTGCGGCAAAGAAGGTTTATAACTTTTTAAGAAAGGAGTTCCCCAACGCGTCAATCAGGATTTGGGGCACTCTACTTACCAAACAAACAATCGAGGATTCTTCGAGTAAACGTGCGATAGTCCCAACCATGATCATCGATGAGATGACTCCTCGTTCTATTTATATGGGTGACGGGATGCAAGTTGAAATGTTCATCATTGGTGGACACTCCGGACGCGATTTGGCTGTATACATTCCTCCTTCGAATGGGGATCAGGGCGTTTTGATGCTTGTGGACATCGTTTACCCGAAGTGGGCACCGTTTTCCAGTTTTGCTGCCACAGAGGACTTTAGGGACTATGTCCGCGCCCACGAACGAGCTTTAAAGATTGATTTTGGCTCCCTAGTCGCAGGGCACATGCGAATTGGTACGAAACAAGACGTGCAAGTAAGTCTAGATTTTGTAAACGATGTGATCGAAGCTGCCCGGAAAGCACTGCAGACTACGTCCAGAGAAGATTTTGCAAGGGCTGGATTCGGACAATTTGTGAATACTCAGGCCATCGAATTCGGGAACCTCTGGTACGCGTTTGTGGATGTGGTGCTAAAGGTACAGACACAGAGTTGCGCTCACATGGTATTGGGGAAATGGGGATGTAAGCTTGGTGGAATCGGGGTGGTGGCCGAGAGTCACTGCTTAAGAGCTCTGGACTTTGCAATACTCTCAGACTAGATTGAACGAAGATGACGGTATTAAAAAGAGACCCGCGAGGCTTTGCGTCGCAGCAACAGCCATGCATTAAGTAGAAGAAATCTTTCAACGACTCCTTGCTTCGGGTCGACGCATATTGACCCTTAGTCCCAATCAAAACATTCACCTGTCAACGCCTTTAAGTTCCCTTGTTCCATTTCGAGGCCCATCTAGTCTGATGAAGACTGTAGATATATATGGTATTATAATGAGACGCACTGGAAATTTATCCATCGTCAAAGCTTCCACAACAAAGGCACCTTTAACAAAGCTTGCAGGTCTGGATCCTTCAGTGAAGTTCCAAGACTTCTCGTTAAGACATGACAATCACTAGGACGAAAGGCTAATAAACTTGATACAAAGTCGCATGCGGGGAATGCTGTCTGTTGAGAAAACAATGTTGACTTGTATCTTCAACATGTCCTCCAATCACGGGAGGAGATGTGTCCCCCAGGACAGGTCATTGACAGTTTCGGCGATCCACCTCTTCTGCAGGCCACAACGGCACCAGGACATTGCCGGTTAAGGCGTGCTCGCACTTAATCCGGTGCCTTCGGCATCTACCCACTCACAGGTGTGGCTATGGCTCTCTTGTCGCTTCGCTAAAAAGCTGTACCAATGTTGGCACAATCCTTACATATCTGTAGGTTGCAGAATTGCTGTGCCCTTTCTCTCAATTCTACCCTTGAGTAGCAACAAGGCATAGAATTCTTTTACGTTTGCTACTTTCTTCGAAGTGATTGGATTTCGAGAATGACAAAGCTGTGCACAAGTGCCGGGTCCAGTTCAGACATGTATTCACTTCGATTTTTCCTCGGAGATCGGAATTCTACATGCTCTGTGTATTTAAGCCACTTTGGAAATCACACCGGTAGTAGTCCACTTCCTCAGAGCATCATGTCCGTCTCAAAATCAGTCATGACTCGCTCCAAATCGCTTCTCTCCACCCTCCTGCAGCTTTTTGTCATCACTGTTTTCTCATTGTTCTCAATATCTATTGCCTCTAACGCCACGATCTCCCCTTCTAGTTGCCCAGGTTTACCTAAATGTCTACAAAACCTTGCCAATGGTCAGCCTTGTGGTGTTTTGCCGGTGCCGCCCCCTGCTCGCCTGCCTTCCATTCCGCCCGGCACTTTCCTTCTCAAGCAGCTTCGCCCTGGCGTATGGGCGTATGACGACACGACGTATAACTCATTGATGCTCTATCGTGCCAGACGTCTGGTTCTCATAGACTTTCCGGATTCCACCAACTCGAACACTCCGAATGGAACTGGGACATTGCTCACGGATGCTATATTGGATATCGTGGGCAGTAACAAACCGCGTGTCATAGACATGGTATACTCGCACGATCATTTCGATCATATCGGCGCCGCCAAAAGGGTTTTTGACTTTCTAAAGATTCAGTATCCGAACGCTTTTATTAGAATATGGGGTACTTATGTGTCTAAACGCACGATAAGGAATTCTGACACCAATCGTGCGGTATTGCCCACCGTGATTGTCGGAAGATATCCCCGCTCCATCTACATGGGTGATGGATTGCGCGTAAAGCTTCTTCCAATCGGGGGCCACTCCGGTCGTGATTTGGCCGCGTACATCCCACCTTCACGAGGACAGCAAGGAGTTGTGCTATTGGTCGATGTAATATTTCCAAAATGGGCTCCATTCCCTAATTTTGCAATCACAGAGGATCTGACGGAATACATACGTGCACACAAGCGGATACTGAAACTTAGCTTCGGGAGCTTCCTTGGAGGACATGTGGTGATTGGAACAAAGAAAGATGTGCAAACGAGCCTTGAGTTTACTCAAAATGTAATCGATGCAGCCCGAAAGAGCATTCAGATGAGTTCTCCCGAAGACTTTCAAAGAGCGGGATTGGGCAAATTTTTTGATCCAGAAGCAGATGAGTCGGGCAACTTTTGGTTCCTTGTCGTGGATGTGATCCGTAGGGTTCAGGTAAACACATGTGCACGCATGGTGTTGGAAAAATGGGCTTGTCGGCTTGGTGGGATTGGTGTGGTGATTCAAAGCCATTGCTTCACAGCTGTCACGTTCATTGGGATAGCTGATTAAACAGCGGAGAAATACTGATTTGAGCCCTTGTTGAATATGATTTCATTTTATAATGTGCACAAGAATTACGAGTTTTTTCGCACTAAAGTAGCAGATTGGCAATTATGCACACTGAGCGGCATTTGCATACGAAGTTCGCAGTTGAAAAAGTTCTGTTGTTCAAAATCCTGCTCGAAGTAAATGGTGTGTTTTGGTTGACGTGATGCCGAACGAAAAATCAGTCCTGGGTCTTGATTGATCGCGTAATGTAGCAAATTGTTCAGAGAGGACTATTCGTGTTAATGATATAGACGTTAAGGTTCCAAGGAAAATTTTCAGTCCTGATTTTTGATGATGATTGTTGTCTAAAATAACTCTACGAGACACTTGTGTTAACGTGTTCAGACCTTAGAAACGTCTACTCTAGAAGGAAGTATGTTGAATTTAAGGTACGTGATTGATCTGCATCTCACTCTTGCCCTTTCGAAGCCGTCCCATCAATAGCCGTGTTATACCACGCCGCTGAAAACACGGAAAAGAGCGGAACACTACATTTTCGGCATCCGCATCGTAGCTAAGCAAAACAAAGCCAGGTAGGCTTACATACCCTGAAAGCTTTCACTCTCTCTGACGAACAACGGACAGTGACATCTGTCTGTTGTTCGTCAGAGACAACTGACCTGGTTACCTTATCGTGGAAGCTATTTCATCTTCCCTTGTGTTTCGCGCTTTTGTCTTCCCGTCTGCCGCTCTTCTTCTTCTCGCACGGAGGCTTAGTTGCATTTAACCGGTGCAACTATTTTGTCGTGTTATAACAAGAATTTTAGCAAAAACAATTTATCGATAAAGCTTGTTTTCCTCCGAGTTCCCCCTTTTATCATTGAATGTAATTTTCTCATAGAAAGTCAGGTATTGTCTTACAACTATTGAATTAGTGTAATGAAATGGTATTAAAGTTTACATGAATCCCGATCCCGATTGCAATATCTCATTCTCTGCGACAATCCCATTTGCAAGAATCTGTCGCGCTACTGAACGATTTGCTTCAATGTAGAAAGTCTATAGTCGCGCTGCACGCACTGGGGCTATTGCAATACAAAGCAAAATCTAGATTATTTCGGTGTTTCCATCCGCGGGAATGTTTCATTTCCGAAGCGTATCGCCTTCTTCTTCCCTATACCTCTTCATTCATCCTTCAGAGATTATCGAGTACGGGATGTATTCAATGAAGCCCTTCGCAAGCACCAAGTATGCCGTTAAAAAAGCCATGGACGACGTTCTTTGCGTTCAAACCTCGTAATCTTCTGCGAGAAAATACAAAAGAACCTGTTTCGTAGCCCGCCATCTAGTCTTACACACCGTGACTCACCCTGAGAGACCTGGATCTGCGCCGCAAAACAGTTTGTAGCTGTACACTTTTGCTCAAGCCCCAAGCTCTACTATGCGCTTCTGCTAGCGCGACCCGAAGCACAACCAATAACATAGATGGGCCTTCACGACATTAGCGACTTTTAAACACTGCAAGCTTGCAGAAAAAAAGTTACACGGCCAAAAAAAAATTAACAGATTAGTCTATGCTACTATTTAATACATGAAGACGCTCTGGCGTTTTTGATTCCATTAACCGCTCGTGTACTTAAACGTTGTTTGTGATTTTCCATTCTGCCGGCACCGATCTGAAACTAGGCTCACCATCAGCTTTCATCTCACGAAAAGCTTAAAAAGATGCATGAGAGATGCCGTGGGGCAAGCAAAACGATCAAAAAGACTAATTGTACTGCTTTTAACCATTCCGGGTCTGCAACTCTTCAAACTAAGAGTCCGGAATTAATGCTGTGAATAACACCTTTTTCTTGCAACGAATCCCAACAATTAAAACAGATAACCTTTTTACACTAGAACCACCACTGTTTCTGCCTAGCTTCACCTTTTTTTCTGTAAAACTTACGGTTATTAACCGTCATCCAATAAGAACAGACATAGCAATGTACGTTTTCTTTGTCTCTTCTATCTAGCAAAACATTAAATATTATCCTTACAGTGTTGTATTCACGATTGCACTTTAGAATAAAAATTTTAAAGTAACTGTTGAATGTCAACAACTTAAACATATATATCCGCAATTATTTGCATGTGAGGTACAGACTGTTTCAAAAACAAAGACATGCTGTGAAATATCAAAAAAACGAACAAATGTATACTTTACGCCTACAAAAATAGGGTTCAGAAAAAAGTAAAGTCAAAAAACCGTTTCAAAAACATATGATCATCAATAACAAATCTTTACTGCGCGACGCTCAATAGTTTATTTTGCATCCTTTTTGCTGTATAACGCTAATGCAGCGTTTCGGCATCGAATTGATGTACTTTTCCAAACTTGAAACTGTTTTAGATTTCCAGCAATTTTTAATACAGTTTTTGAGTTCAAAAACTGTCTGAAATTGCCTTCCATGCGCATAATCCATCCTTGCCAGCAGTCCCCTAACGTGTTTGATTGGGTTAAAATCTGGTGAGCGCGCTGGTCATTCTAAAACAGATACGTCAGACTCCTGTAGCCAATTTTTGATTAAAGATGCAGTGTGTACGAGCGCATTATCCTGTTGAAAAATGAAATTTTCTTCATGGAAACATAAACCAAAAGGTAGCAAATAGTTGTATAGAACTTCTTGATATTTTTCTGCATTCATGATCGTTACAATAAATGCAATTTCTGTTAGACCCTTTTTAGAAATGCCCGCCTAGACCATTACAGAGCCTCCACCAGAGTGCCTGGTATAAAATTAATGACGTTCCTCACGAAGATCGTGCCAATAAAATTTGTAGCAATCTGGTCCGTCCAAGTTGAATTTTTTTTCATCAGTAAAAATAACATTCTCCCATTCTTTTTTCCAGTAGGCTTTTCCAGCACAATAGTTAATCTTCTTTTGCTTGTGATGGTCTTGGAGAAAGAAAGTTTTCTCCATTTTTTTATATTTAATTAAATTTTTGCTGTTTATCTGCCTCCATATAGGTGATTTAGAAACGTTGAGATTGAGATTAATTCCAATTTTTTTGCACGATACTTTTCCTTTACACAACTCCCTTTTAATTCCTTTTTTGTCTGCTGGGCTAAGCTTCTTCGGGCGTCACGGAGATCATTTTAAGCCATATAGAGTCGGAATTTTGAGAAAAGTAGCAAGTGTGACACTAGAACGCTTTACGTTTTTAGCGATAGCACTGTTAGATTGCTTCTCGGCGATCAATTTAACGATTAAAAGCTGTTCTTGCTTGAAAAGTGGCGGGCCTCGAGCCATTTTTACTAGAAAGAAGAAGGTGTACATATCTTTTTCAAACGATTCTACATAGACTATGTGCAAATTCTAGCCTACAGTACAGTTTTGGTGCACTTTTGAGGGGTAATATGTTTTGGAAACGCACTGTACGTTTCAAAATCATAATACTCCAAAACCGTGGGCCAAAAATGTGCTGTTGCCTAAGTTTTGCTCGTCTCTTGTGTGCAATCGTTTCAAAAAGAAATGTATACTGTCTTCTTTTCAGGGAAAATGGCTCAAATTTCTCTACATTCCAAACACGAACAGCTTCAAATTGTGGTACCGTCAGTTCTCCTTTCAAGGTGGTAGTGCACAACGTCAGTTAGGAGTTTTAATTGACTCTCAAGGCACGACTTCCAAAAGTTGGTCTCCGTTAATCCCTATCAAAAGCTGGGGGAATTTTGAAAGGGGATCCGCAAACACCAAGCGAAGGGAGAGGTTCACTGGGCGGACAATGCCCCTACAGGCGCTGCTACGAGGGGACCTAGAGAATGGCGGCTTCGAAACCTGAAGATGTTCGCCGAGTGTCTCCAACCGGAAAAATAGTGAAGTACATTGGCTACTAAGGGGATATGGTGGTGTGGCTTTATGGCGTAATATTCATAAAAAGGGCTCGTATTTTATTAACTGAGCCACGTGATGCATAATTCGGCTTGCATGCGCTACAGTATCCTTGAGATACGGAAGAATTTAAAATTTTCTAGTTAACTTGTGCGGGAAAGTACTACGGTAGTGAGACTTGCCGAGGCATGCTCCCGGCTTGATACGTATTCTGCCGGTCGAGTTCCACCTCTGGGGAAATAAACCAATCACCCTTCAGTCTACGTATACGTTTCCGGTCGGAGACTCTCGTCGAAGATCTTAAAGGTTTCTAAGCCGCCAATTCCCAGGTCGCCTCGTAGCAGCGCCTGTAGGAGCATTGTCCGCCCAGTGAACCTCCTCGACCACTTGGTATGTTCGGATTTCCTTTCGGAATTTCCCCGGCTCGCGACAGCGAATACCAGAGACAACCTTTAGGAACTAGTGCCTTTGGAATCAACAAAAACTCCCAACAGACGTTGTGCTTTACTACCTCGAAAAGAGAACTGACAGTACCACATCTGGGCTCCCGACTTAAAAGATCAGTCTTCTTAAGGAATTGCAAAAGTCATGACAGAACCGTGTTTCTAGTTTGCAACGATCGGAACCCAACAGTGAAAGTTTCCCGAAGGTGATTCGGAAGTGGGAGAAAATTACCCCCAACCGACTCCTCCATGGACCTCTCAGAAGCCCCAATGGAAACCCCCTTACAGAAAGCTTGAGCAACCAACTCCGCGGAAGGGTACAGCACGCGCAGCGCTCCCCAGGAGATGGCCGCCAGACTGGAAGACCTTGAAAGTCTCCTTACGAATCCTGGCTCCTCTTTGGAGCGTTTCAAGAATCGCCTTAGGAGAATACATGATCGGAGGCATCCGGAATCCCCCGCGACACCTCTGGAGAACGCCGATGTGGAGGTTGAATAACCGCACACGGCATCGCAGCCGCCACCTTAGGAGCTGCAGGGACGGGAACACCCTGAAATTAACTCCCTCCTGGAGTCACTGGCCCCACTGCTTACGGATTGGCTCTCACAGGAGCTGTTCGAAGGAATACCTGCATGTGTTGAAGCACACTTTGGAGCGCGCCGCTACCTCCTTGTGGAGGTAATCGCTACGGAGAGCGCTCACCATGCTGTGTATGCTTTGCTGGATTTCGATCCCTTCCTAGACGTGATCTCAGATGTTGTCTGTAGTACAGTGGCTCCTACGGAGAAAAGGTGGTTTGCCTGGTGGTTTGCCTAATGGGATAATATTCCTCAGGAGGGCTCGTATTTTATTAGCTGGGCCACGTGGTGCATAATCCCGCCCACGTGCGCTACATTATCCTTGAGACACGGTAGAAATATTATTTATTTTAGGTAATTTATGCAGGTAATTAGTACAGTAGCGAGACCTGCTGAGGCGGGCTCCCGGCTTGATACTTGATTTTCCGGTTGAGCTCCACCTCTCGGGAAGTAAAGACAAGCACCCTTGAGTCTTCATCTAATTTTCCGGTTCGAGTCTCTCGTCGATCAACGCAGGTTTCTAAGCCGCCGATCCCCAGGTCGCATCGTAGCAGCGCCTGTAGGAGCATTGTCCTCCCAGTGAACCTCCCCCTTCGCTTGGTGTAAGCAGATCCCCTTTCAGAATTCCCCCGGCTCGCGACAGCGGATACCGGAGACCACCTTTAGGAATACGCGCCTTTGGAGTCAACAAAAACTCCTAACGGACGTTGTGCTTTACTACCTCGTGAACAGGGCTGACATTACCACATTGTCCGTGTTGAGGTTCGTTCTGAAACCGTGCAGCTGCTCCCAGTAGCGGCGTTTCAAATTTATTCTTCCGTACAGGAGAGGTTCCCTCTATCAACACCTAAGGTGACCCCGGGCAGAGAAGGACAGGATACTGCCACCCCCTGCGCCAGAGGAGGAAAGGATACTGCCGTGAAGAAACGGAAGCCCCTCAGGAATCTTGCTATGCACCGTCTGGACCTGACGCCCCGCGGAGGAGGACAAGACCCAGGTGGCGAAGGAATTCACACAAGGAGAGAAGGACACAATACTCCTCGGATGGATCGGGATAACGGGAAGATCGTCAGTCACTCAGATCACATAACGAAAAGACGCCAAAAGAAACGGGGGGAGAAAAGAAGAAATCGAGACACCGATTGGGAGAGAAGCTCAGACTCCGAGTCCGTAAACAGCTCCAGCTCGGAGGACAGTATACCTCCCAAGGAGAAAAGCAGAAGGGTCAGGAAGGTCGTCCCGTTAGCGACCTCTTCGCCAAAGTGGTGGATTATGACAACTATAGGTTGAATGATCGCTCCACTCTTTACGACGCGTCGGTCTCTAAACGACTCACTAAGATCCAGCTGTGGTATTGTCAGCCTTCCCTTTGAAGTACTAGAGCTCAACGTCTGTTAGGAGTTTTTGTCAAATCCAAAAGGTGCGTGTTTCTAAAGGTGGTCTCCGGTATCTTCTGTCGGGAGTCGGGGGAATTCTTAAAGGGGATCTGCTTACACCAAGCGGAGGGGAACGCTCACTGGGCGGGCAATGCTCCTACAGGCGCTGCTATGGTGCGACCTGGGGATCGGCGGCTTAGAAACCTGCGTTGATCGACGAGAGACTCCAACCGGAAAATGACATGAAGACTCAAGGGTGCTTGTCCTTACTTCCCGAGAGGTGGAGCTCAACCGGCAGATCAAGTATCACGCCTGGAGCCCGCCTCAGCAGGTCTCGCTACTATACTAATTACCTGCATAAATTATCTAAAATAAATGTAAATTCTTCCGTTTCTTAAGGATACTGTAGCGCACACGGGCCAAATTATGCACCACAGGGCTCAGTTAATCAAATACGAGCGCTCCTTATTATGCCATAAAGGCAAACCACCATTTTTCGCTAAGGAGCCACTGTACTAAAAAAATGAATCTATATTCTACCCTTCCTTAAGGATACTGTAGCGCACGTTGGCGGAATAATGTACCACGCATCTCCGTTAATTGGTGCTTCCTGAAAATACCAATTGGGATTTGTGTTTACCCTAATTTGCGTTCAAATACGTGCTTCAATCCTATATATGTGTACACAATTTCCACAAACCGTTGAACCAAGCCCTCATATATAATAAAATGTGTATGGACACGTATCGCTTTTCTCGCGCCAAATCGCTCACCTCCTACATGCTATCCTCCCACGAGCCTTCCACAACTTACGCTTAACCTCCCCCCACCGGCTCTTCATCATTCGCAGCTCTCCGCCACGTAAATCTTGGGGCCCGCTTATCCCCTTAGCCCTCCGCGCCCGCTCTGCTCTTTGCGCTTTGCCTTCTTCCCATACCTTCTTGCCTCCCGAACTGTCACATTTATTCCTATTCTTTTCACTCTACAGTCTAATGGCGTTCTGCTACTGGCCTTCTGTCGGCTTTCTCGTCCTACCTATCGCATCGAAATGGTCGACGCATACCGCTTCGTGCTCGTGCGCACCATGATCACTTGGTAACACCACGATATTTCCGTCAAATCGAGTTGGCTCAACGCTCTCGCACCTCTGTTCAACGCAGCTTACATGACCAGCAGATCTACGCAACACGTGCTACTCTTTCATATCGGTGCCCTCTGTGGTTCGTGCTCCTTGGTGAGCTCTCCTGTCTATATCGTGTGGTGGACGCTGCGGTTTGTGTACTCTGCTGCACGTTAACGTCTGTGATCCGCTCAACGCTTTCTCCTTTCTTCATTGTGTGCTACAAGGTGCGCTCTTCGCTACGTCTTGCCTCGTGCGCTCAGCTGCCTGTGTTGCGCGGTGCACCCAGTCCCATCACACTCTGCTGCGGCAGGCTTCCGTTGCATCTCGGCCCTAGTTACGCATCCAGTAACTATTCTGCACTGTTGCTTGACCGCATAGATTGCCAATATTGTACTGTTGTTGCGGCTGTCCCCATCGCTGGTATCACTTCATGCATAAGCCGATTGCATCCTCCGCATCCAAATCGCACACACCGAACCCTATAATGGCAGTGGATTCGCGCAGTGTCGCTTTATAGCCTCAAGAACCTTGTGAAGATAATAGTGACATTCAGGGTACTCTGAACTCAAGAAAAATGTCTCGGGGCCCCCTAGGAAGTATGCCTAGTGATACTACGGGCACTCAACATGCCAACATAGAGTGTTGTGCCACCGGCTCGCAGACACCATCAGACGCTATACTCAGGTCTCCTCTACATCAAAATACATCCTCTAAACCACATATGGTGCCGCTGCAATAAAGTAATAGGATGGAACAGAGACCGCGATTGAGCACGCTTATACAAAAAAGGGGAGTGAGAGGCCCCTCTCGTAAGAAGCACGTTGGAAGCGGCGGGGGATATTCTCAGACAGATATCAACAGCTTTCTCGATATCCTTCAGGAGAATCTGCCTGTCGGAGGTGACGAGTGGGGACATGTAGTGCGGCTTCACGAGTAGCATTACCCGGAGAGAAGTAGAGACGTAGACTCTCTGAAGCGAAAATTTGCAAGACTACAGAGGAAAAATATTCCTGTTCGGGACCCTTTTTGCCCGCCAGATTTTCGAAGATCGAAGTCAATCAGACAGCGAATGACTGAACGGGCTGATATCGGCGATGGAAAATCTTGTGGATCTGGTTGAAATTGAGAGTAACGCTAGCAACGAGACATCTGAAGAGGACGCAGTTGAGAATATTGCCACAGAGGCTCAGTCCGGTGGGGACTGCCGCACACCCTCACCCCGACATTCAGTCCGTAAAAAGAATGCTCGAGCTTCCCTGGAAGACGCCGAGTGTAGTACAGTGGCTCCTACGCAAATACGGTGGTTTGGCCTTCAGGTATAATATTCCTAAGCAGGGTTCGTAATTTATTAGCTGGGCCACGTGGTGCATAATCTCGCCCGCGTGCGCTACAGTATCCTTAAGGTACGGTAGAATTTATTATTTATTTTAGAATTTTTACGCGGGTAATTAGCACAGTAGTGCGACCTGCAGAGGTGGGCTCCCGGCTTGATATTTAATCTACTGGTTGAGCTCCACCTCTGGGGAAGTAAAGACGAGCACCCTTGAGTCTTCTTCTACTTTTCCGGTTGGAGTCTCTCGTCGATTACGCAGGTTTCTAAGCCGCCGATTCCCAGGTCGCATCATAGCAGCGCCTGTAGGAGCATTGCCCGCCCAGTGAACCTCCCCCTCCGCTTTGTGTTTGCGGATCTCCTTTCAGAATACCTTTGGCTCGCGACAGCGGATACCGGAGACCACCTTTAGGATTAAGCGCCTTTGGAGTCAACAAAAACTCCTAACGGACGTTGTGCTTTACTACCTCGACAGGAGGGCTGACAGTACCACAACTGGTCTCCTGACTCATAAGGTCACAGTTCCTAAAGGACTGGCACAAGTCGCAGCAGAGCCGCGTTTCTAGTTTGCAACGACCAACCCCCAGCAGTGGAATTCTTCCTTAATGTGATCCGGAAGTGAAAGCATATCACCCCCGACCTACTCCTTTATGGACCCCTCAGAACATCCCATGGAAACCCCCCTACAGGATCCTCAAGCAACCGGCTCCGTCGGTGGGCGCAGCACGCGCAGCGCTCCCCAGGAGATGGCCGCCACTCTGGAGGACCCTGAAAGTCTCCTTCGGAATCCTGGCTCCTCGGCAGAGCGTTTCAGAAATCGCCTCAGGAGAACGCATGATCGGAGGCAAGCGAAATTCCCCCGCGACACCTCTGGAGAACGCCGATGCGGAGGTTGAAGAACCGCACACGGGATCGCAGCCGCCACCTCAGGAGCTGCAGGGACGGGAACACCCGGAGGCTAACACTGTCTTGGAGTCCCTGGCCCCGCGCCTTTCGGATTGGCTCTCACAAGAGCTGGTCGAAAGAATTCCTGCAGGTGTTGAAGCAGACTTCGGAGCGCGCCGTCACGCCCTTGTGGAGGATATCGCAACGGAGAGCGCTCACCGTGCTGTGGATGCTTTGCTGGATTCGGACCCCTTCCTTGAGGTGATCTCAGATGTTATCAGTGCGGAGGTTCGCTCTTAAACCGCGCAGCTGCTCCCCACAGCGGCGTTTCAAAGTTATTCATCCGTACAGGAGAGGTTCCCTCTACCTACACCTAAGGTGACCCCGGGCAGAGAAGGAAAGGATACTGCCACCCCTCACGCCAGAGGAGGAAAGGATACTGCCGTTGGGAAACGGGAGCACCTGAGGAATCTAGCTATGCACCGTCTGGACCTGACGCCCCGCGGAGGAGGACAGGATACCGGTCGCGACGAAGTCCACCTAAGGAGAGAAGGACAGGATACTCCTCGGGTGG
>JAHNZQ020000010.1:1887267-1969752 GCA_019155205.2 Gracilaria vermiculophylla | reverse complement strand
AATTCCCCCGGCTCGCGACAGCGGATACCGGAGACCACCTTTAGGAATACGCGCCTTTGGAGTCACTAAAAACTCCTAACGGACGTTGTGCTCTACTACCTCGACAGGAGGGCTGACAGTACCACACCTAAACGGTACAAACCAATCATCGAACGCAGTTTACTCCGTCGAACGGGGCATAGAGGTAGCTTCCGCAGATACCCATCTTTTGAGTACGGCGAATAGAAAATATACATCGGTGAAAACTTGATCAATATGTACCGGAATCCGAAGTGATCGAATCCAGTCAGAGTTATAAGTGCTTGATCTCAACCTGATCTGTACAAAATCGTAAACACGGACATACTCGGATCTTGTAATGCGATTCTTGGTATTCGTCGGTCCTGTCTTTGACGCGCGATAAAGCTGAGCCTGTGGCGTAGAGGCTCGTTTTGAAGGAGTTTTTTGCGCCTACAAGGCAAGGAGCAGGATAAAAAAATACCTGGTGGTCATGACACTGAGTCTTGAGTTGAGAGTTCGTGGACCGGTGACCCTTGGTAATGAGGATACGCTGCATGAGCGAGCATGGATTTAACTGCAAAGGCCCGATTTGTGGTAGGAGGGGAACAGTGTGTACTCGGAGGGTTGGATTGCGTTCTCAAGGGGTTGGACCATATACTCGATGGCCTATAGTATGACAGTTTTCGTATTCGCTATAATTTGCGTTCAATCTTTTCAGGTGCAAATGAGAATTTGTGCACGCCTATGTGTGATTGTTCACAAAAACTGTGTCGGGCACATTTTGTGATTTCAGGAAGCTCCAAATAAAATACGAACCCTTCTTTGGAACATTTTGTCGTTAAGCCACATGACGATGTCTTCTTTAGATATTCTGTAATACAACGCAGGTGCGACGACACTGATCACATTTGGCGCGCTTTTGAAACCACACCCAAAGCGTCAAGGTTAAATACAAAAACTGACAAAAATGTGCTAGTCTGCACTTTAAAAAGGAATGACACGCTATGGATTGAAAAATGGAGAGCTAACGGATGAATGAGATGTAAGAGAAGAGCAAAAGTGGTCAAGGTTGTCCGGCGGCAAGACAGATGAAAATAGAGTAGTGAAGAAGATCATACGCAGGTATGATTAGATTAGGATCAGTGAGAGGTGGCCACATAGCAGCAAGAGCAGAAATTGATAGATTGATTTAGGAGAACGAAAAGACCAGGAGACGCGTGATGTACTGGGTGAAGGTAGCCATCAGCGTCCAGCCTAAGCAAGGGTCCCAGAACTCGCCAGTAAACTTGCAAGGCCTCCAGTTTGGATGTGGCTGCAAGGTCTTTCAAACTGGCGATGTAAATACTTTATATTGATTGCTGAACACAAAAGTAGTAGAAAAATGATCTGTTAGTGTTCAAAGTTTTATGTTTGCGGCCAGTTCTAATGTAATGTGAGTTTCAGTGCTTGGTACTTTGCATTATTGAGAACTGTGATGTGCAGTTGCGCGTTGAAAAAAATGGAGACATGTTGACCACAACATACATTTTGGGGGTGGTCTTCTCTTTTTGCGCGACATTTTATGCACAACTGTTGCATTGAAGTTCTGCAGGAGAGTAGAAGAGAGACCAAATATTGAAATGGGTTTGTTCTAAAGTAATGCAAAGCTCATTTCAAGTAATTATAATAGATCTTGAATCCTACCTGACGTTTTCGGCATATAACCGTTGAATCCATGTTTAATAAAGGCTTGTACATTACACTGAAACAGAGTTAAGAAGTTAAGCCACAGGCGTCTACTTTGATGAAGAAACACAATTTAGGCTTACGTTTTTGCGCAGCACCGAAGTATTACTATTCTGCACTCAAGGTGTTACCTGTGATAGAGCAATAGCGTGCCAGCTATATTATTTTAGAAATATCTGTGCGAGAACCAGTGTTGTTTTGTCTGTAAAAAGATACATTTTCCGTGGTTTCTATGTTTTTGCTTGAAAGCTGCTCCGTTATTATTGTCATTGTTTCGACGCTGGTTCGAAGCCAACACATCTGCAATCAAATCAAGTTCCAGAAAGAACGAAGAGCCGCTTTGAGAGATTTTCACAGAAGTCCACAAATCATTAGTGTGCTGAACAAAGTCTGTGAAGAGTATAAATACCCCCGAACGCTTTGTTTTATGTCTCTACTAATCGACATTACCGACCAGCATCAGATCGATCAACAATATCAGAACCAGTTCATTTGGTCATATGATGATGAAATTCTTTGTGCTTCCGAAGACTTTTGCCGCGTTTCTCTTTCTCCTCTTCACTTTGGAGCTCAAGCAAGTGGCAAAGGCGTCATCCAACTTTTCAGAGAGATGTGAGAACGCCGTTCAGTGCATCTTAAACTCCGGAAGGGATTCCGATTGTCCAGTTGTACCAGTTCCTCCTAGCTCCAGATCCAATTTTTCTATTGCTCAAGGCAGCTTTGAGTTGAAGCTGTTGCGAAAAGGAGTGTGGTTTTATAATGATGGAACGGTCAATAGCCTCATGCTTCTCGAATCCGACCATCTCACGCTTATCGACTTCCCAAGACTTGCTCTCTCACCGGTGCCTGACCCTCCCATAATTGCAGCGATTCGGCAGCTGCTAAACGGCCTTATTCCATCGAGAGTTGACATGATTTATTCACACGCTCATTTCGACCATATTGGCTCTTCTCAAATTGTGTTCAACTTTCTTCAGGAGTTGAATCCCAGGGCAAAGATTCAAATCTGGGGAACGCTCGAGACATTTACGCTGATCAAAAGTTCTTCCTCCAATTCTTCCATTCCTCCTAATATTATCGTTGAGAAGAGGGGGGCTACTCTGAGAATGTCACGTTTTCTTCAAGTTCGAATGGACATCGTTGGTGGGCACACTGTTCAGGACTTAAGAATCTACATTCCCCCATCCAGAAGCGAACCTGGTATCGTGTTATACATTGATGTGGTGTTCCCTGGGTATGTTGCACCGTTTACTTTCGCTTTAACGGAGGACCTGCGAAGTTACATACAAGCGCAGAGGGACATATTGGAGTTGAACTTCGAGATTATTGTTCCTGGACATGTGGGTGTTGGCAACAGACGCGACGTGAGTGAAAACATCATGTACGTAGAAGATGTACTAAGTGCCGCGCGAGTGGGTATTGACTCAGTAACGCCAGAACGGTTGGAACAGGCTGGAATTGGGCGAGTTGCTGATGCGAACGCCACTGAATTTGGAAATGTGTTCTTTCCGCTCATTAATGTTCTGCGACCGCTGGAGATTGACACATGCTTCAAAATTGTGCTGGAAAAGTGGGGTTGTCGCTTGGGCGCGGTGGATTTGTCTGCGAGATTACATTGTTTTACAGCGATCAGTTTTCTGAACGTGGAGGTGTAGCCAATCATGTTGCAAGATGATGTCCGGGGGCAAACTACGTGATCTTCGCGTCGCTATTCCCCACGCGCTGTATCTCCTGCTTGCTTCTTCCGCTGGGTTGTGTTTGTTTGCAATATAAAACTGTTGTTGTTAATTCTGGCACTGGCATTATTGAGCTCATTTTAGTGTTTTTACCTTACTTGGGGCATCAAATGTATGCGCAGGGATTCCTCCAGTACAGTCGCCGCCTTTTTCGGAGTGCACATGAATGCTTCGCATTTTTGGATATGTCATAGGAAGTCAGGCGTTTTTATTTGCACACATTATGGACCCCTCTCTTCGACGCATGAACCAAAGATACATCTACACAAGAATTTATCAAGATGGGCGTCATGGCATCTCGTCAAACTATTGTCTGCCGTAACCTTCTGTGCTGCTGGTTGTGATGGACGTTTGTTACTCTCTATTTAGTGCCGTACATGTATTCGTGTTCAACGAGAAAATGACAAGCCTTGCGACAGCTCAGAGAGAACGGAAGAGGTCGAGTGCAAATTCTGCTCTGCAGAGAAAAAGCTGTTCTAAGAGATTTTTTACAAAAATCTACCTTGCCTTTTTCACTGTGCGACCAAGGCTCAAAATGATGCTTCATACTTTTCGCGACGGGGTTCCATTCGCCACCTATGAGCAGACAGAGGCGCCGCAACGTGTGCCCAGTGTATCGATCTGATGTTAAGTATCTCTGGTACCGTTGACGGTAAGTGCTTGCATTGCGTCATTGTCATTAGTTATAATCTGACCCCCCTACATTTAATAAAAAGTCATGAACCATTTTGCCCGGATTTGGTAGGCAAGAAATTTTCGCATTTGTGTCGCTGCGTTTTCATTTCCTATATTGACTGATGCCAAGTTGAAACATGATTGACATCGACCTGCACAGTGGCAAGACATGGAGGCGAATATGGAAGCTTCATCGCGAACGCTTTTGTGATTGGCTGCTGGGATAGGCAGCAAATTACAGAGCGTTCTAAGTATCAATCAACTTAGGCATAATCGCGAATCATATTACGTAGCGTTTGCCCATTGTGGCCGCACTCAGGATCACTGATGAGCGCTTATGTGCATAGAAGGTATAGTTTGAGCGACCTCCCTTGATAAGCGGCCGCTCCTCGAGTGTGTTCTTTTTCCTTCTGTGGCTGGATTGTACTCGTTTTCCCTCCTACTCCCCCTTACCACCACCACTATGCTTCGACCTCGACTCTTTTCGATCGTGGCCGCACTAGCCGCCCTCATCTCTTTAGCCACCGCTGCTGATGATGTGCTTGTCGGTAATAAAGACAACTTTGAATCGCTCATCGCAGCTGAAGAACTCACCCTTGTCAAGTTCTTTGCCCCATGGTGCGGTCACTGCAAGAAGATGGCCCAGGACTTCAGGGAAGCCGCCACTGAATTGAAAGGAAAGGCGCAGCTTGTCGACTTGGATGCCACCGTCGAAAAGGATCTTGCTCAGAAATACGGCATTCGTGGATTCCCAACCCTTAAGCTCTTCTCGAAGGGTGAACTGATTTCTGACTACAAGGGAGGGCGCACCAAGGACGATCTTGTCAAGTACATTGAACGCGCCTTGCTGCCGTCAATCATAGAGTGTGCCGATGCCGATGCGCTATCCGCTTTTGTCTCGGACAAGAAAGGCAAAGCTCTTGCCATCTCTGTCAAGGCTGAGAAGCTTGAGGCTGAGTTCAAGAAGGCCAGCATGTCGCTCCGTGACGTCATGCCCGACTCTATTGCCTTTGCTTCCGTCGATGACGCCGCCCTTGTCAAGGACCTGGCCGGCAAGGATGTCGAAACTGACACCGTGCTTCTAATTCGTGAGGACCAATCTTCTGATGTCTTCTCTGGTGTTCCGGAAGAGCTTGAAGGATGGCTCAAGGTGGGTGCTATTCCTTTGTTCGCTGAGCTCTCTCGTGAAACCGCCTCCATTTACACTGAGCTAGATAAACCCATCTTCATCCTTTTCCAGGATCCGGAAAAGAAGAACAAGGAAGTCAATGAGGCTATTACGGAAATCGCTAAGAGTCGTCGCGGAAGTGGTTCGCCCATTTTCGCGTGGATCAACAATGTTGAACTCAAGAGTTTTGCTGACCACATCGGTGTCGGCGACAAGGATCCTGCGATTGCTGTTTATGAGTTCAAGAGTGATCAGAAGTACGTTTTCACCGAAGAGTACTCGAAGGAGGCGCTCGAAGCATGGGTCGAGAAAATTGTAAAGGGGGACATCAAGCCGACCATGAAATCTGAGCCTATCCCGGAGACCAACGACGAACCGGTGAAGGTTGTAGTCGGGGACTCGTGGGCTGATATCGTGGAAGATGAGAAGAAGGACGTTCTCATCGAGCAATATGCTCCCTGGTGCGGCCACTGCAAGAAACTTGCACCTATTCTTGATGAGCTTGCGGAAGATCTCAAGGAAGTAGCGACTCTGGTTATTGCCAAGATGGATGCCACTGCGAATGACGCTCCTAAAGAGTACAAGGCGCAAGGATTCCCTACACTGCACTTCTTCAAGGCGGGATCCAAGACAGGTATGCCTTACGAAGGCGGCCGCACCAAGGAAGATTTCATCAAATTCTTCCAAGAAAATGCTACTCACAAGGAAGGAATCGAAGTGAAGAAAGCTGAAGAGGAGAAATCAGAAGATAAAGAAGAGCTGTAACTCTTTATGCACTCCAAATAAAAAATGCCACTAACGGCTCGTCATCTGGCGAATTGTGAAAACAGGGTTCATTTATTGTGATCAGGATAGAGCAGCATCTTCGTAATACAAAATCTTAACGTGTAAGGAATGTGTATTTGATATACTATCTCTCTATGAGCGCATTTGAGACGCCACATGACTATCGATGTGTTGTGCTACTCTATCGATGCCGTCCGCTTTTGCTCACCTCTGTAAATCCATTATCGTCAACGCTTGGTTCTTGAACGCTGGCTGAGGGGTGAGGTAGTTCGCTTTCGTATTGATCATCTTCAGAGTGTTCCACAAAGGCTTCACCACCGTTTACGGATTGAGCTTGAGAGCCAGTATTCGTCAAGTGCGCCTTGGACACAAGCTGCACAGCCAGGGTGAAATCGCCTTTCGCCGCAGCGTCTCGCACACGTACAACCTGCGAAGCTATTTCTTCCGGACTGCCGTCTTCAACATCAGATTGCATTTGGTCGAAAGCATCGTAGAAGAGGTCGACGAAGTCGTCTTCGTCGTGACGCTTCGAGGAGCTGGTTGCCATCGAAACTGTCATTTCCATTAGCTTGATCGCTTCGTCAGGAATTCCGGCCATTTGATGCTCTATGATAAGCTTCAGGGCCGTCCATCTTTCGAAAATGGAGCGAATGGCTGCGGATACGGCTTGCGTTGCGTTTTCAAACTCCATTGTGTTTCGGCAACCACTGTAACACGCTGCCGTGATGGGCACCGCTTGTCTTGAATGGAGGTGGCGTCGCTTAACGTGTTCTGCAGTTTCTCGTGAGGGGAATGTTGGGGCGCTTTAGGTACAGTCTGTGCGAAGGCATGAATTGAGTAAGAGCAATAAGGTTGTAGCAGAATGTGGGCGTAAGCACGTGTGGCAGCTTGGGGCAATGCTTTCCGACCGCCCGTCGTGGCTCGCTTGGCTGCAGCAACGAAGGAACGTGCGCGGCGTAGAAACTGGTGTGATGCACAGAGGTGCACCGCCGGTTGCACGCACAGCTCCGTTGTATGGATGCACTCCGTGAAGCAGGTGAGTGCTACGGAGGGAACTTTATCTGTGCATGTGCTTGTCTGGCTTTCAAGGCCTCGGTGAGCGACGAGCGCGTGATGGTGCGACGGCGGCCTGATTATATTAATCACATCAAAATATTTTTGGCAAAATCACGTTCAACAGGTTCACATCGAACTGGACACTGCGAAAAGAAACCAGCATGATATCAGGTGTTCTTCATTGAGCCAAGATGCAGACGCATGTTTGAATGAAAGGGGATGGATATTGATTGCCACTGAGAGGCGTATGTTTTCACACAACTGAAGAGGGAAGTGGGGAAAAAGCATGGGTGGCAAGAAGGGGCTCTCGGTGTTGTTGAGGGCCTCGAAAATGGCTGGAAGAAGAGGCCGAGCATGATGGAGAAATCATGCAGCCGAAGTTATGGGAATACTGGAGTCATAGGGCGCGCTTTGAAACACATGTTTGCTGGAGCTTTCCGACTTGCAACGCCGGCACGGTCGCGGCACACGTGCAAGGTTGGCCAGGGTCACATCATTTGACGTACGCGGAAGAAAATATCGCATTTTGACCTTCGAGCGTCGAAAACGTTGTGCGCCGAGCAGACGACCATCTAGCGCGCTCGCACGGAGGAGGGGCGAGGAACAGCAGTGGTGCTTCCCCACTCGGGGTGGCCAGCTGCCAAAGAGAACGAGAGAAGACGCGCGTGGAAAACGGCGCTACCCCTGGTACTGTATTCTGCGCGGCACTCATATTCAGAGACCTCAATGGGAGCGTCCAATAGCCTTCGTTGATCGCCCGTTGAGACGCGGATGCCAAATAAAAATAGCACCCGTGTCCATGCACCGCAAATCCGATCTCCTTTCCTCGAGCCCGGCGCAGTGCTTCCGAGAGGGCAGAGCCAGCGCCGGACGTGATCGCAGTGCGACAATTGCCGTTAAAACGCGCAGCGCCACCACCCCTCCCGCGTGCTATCGGTTCACGCGCCGCCCAAGATCTCCCGCCCCTTTCTCGGCTTTTTGCCGCACCATTGTTCTCCCTCAGTACCTCCACTTGTTTGGTTATCATCTCTGTTTTCCTCTGCGTCTGTCGCACATCTTCTCCAGATGGAAAACAATCTCACACCCGCCTTTACCGCGCCTCACGCGCTGGTTCAACGCCGCACTGCGCAGTTTACCACCAGCTTTCTGTCTTCAGCTCGCAATGCCCTCCCTAAGCCATTCAAACCTCGTCATGCGACCCCTTGCATGGTCACCGAAGTCACCGACAGCTCAGAGCCACAACCCGCCCCGGAGATCGACATGGCCCCCATATGGGCTGATATCTTTGGAGAGGTCACCACCCCTCTTGCCAAGCGCACAGATATTAAGAAGATTCTGCTCATAGGAGCCGGTGCCATTGTTATCGGTCAGGGAGCCGAGTTTGACTACAGTGGCACTCAGGCTTGTAAGGCCCTTAAGGCTGAAGGATATACAGTAGTTTTGGTCAACTCAAATCCCGCGACAATCATGACAGACCCGGAGACTGCCGATAGGGTGTACATTGAACCCCTAACCCCTGAAATGTTAGAGAGAATTATTGATGTTGAGCGTCCAGATGCACTGCTGCCCACCATGGGCGGCCAGACTGGACTCAATCTCGCTACAACCCTTGCCACCACTGGTGTTCTTGACCGCTATGGTGTCGAGCTTATTGGGGCCAAGTTAGACGCCATAGAGAAAGGAGAGGATCGTCTGCTTTTTAGAAAGGCAATGGAGAAGATCGGTGTCCAATGTTGCCGCTCTGGGATTGTGGAGAATATGGAAATGGCCGAAAAAGTGGCCACGGAGATTGGCTCATTCCCGTTAATTATTCGCCCGGCTTTTACCTTGGGAGGAACTGGTGGAGGCATTGCTTATAACAAGCCAGACTATCTCAAAATGGCAGAGGTTGGCATGGAAGCTTCTCCAGTTCATCAGATTCTTGTCGAACAGTCCTTACTTGGTTGGAAAGAATACGAACTCGAAGTGATGCGAGATGGGAAGGACAATGTAGTCATCGTTTGCAGCATTGAAAATGTTGATCCAATGGGAGTTCACACTGGAGACAGTATAACTGTCGCCCCTACTCAGACTCTAACTGACAAAGAGTATCAAAATCTTCGTGACATGGCTATTGACATCATTCGCGAGATCGGGGTGGACACTGGTGGGTCCAATATTCAATTCTCGGTCAACCCTGAAAATGGAGACATCATAGTCATTGAGATGAACCCTCGTGTCTCTCGTTCATCAGCACTTGCATCGAAAGCTACTGGCTTTCCTATTGCCAAACTAGCTGCGAAGTTATCTATAGGGCGAACTTTGACTGAAGTTCAAAATGATATTACCAGAGAAACACCGGCTGCGTTTGAGCCTTCTCTTGACTATGTTGTCACGAAGGTTCCGCGTTTTGCTTTTGAAAAATTTACGGGCTGCAACAATACGCTCTCGACACAAATGCGAGCTGTCGGAGAGGCAATGGCCATCGGTCGCACGTTTATCGAGTCTTTCCAAAAAGCACTTCGAAGCTTAGAGACTGGGCGCTTTGGTTGGGGATTAGATGGTAAGGACAAGCTGATTGAAAGTGAAACAACGCTGGAATCGATTCTGAGGCAGCCCTCTCCAGAAAGGATATTTTTCGTGAGGAATGCGTTTGCCTCTGGAATGTCCGTGGATCGAGTTTTTGAGCTCTCGAAGTATGACCAATGGTTTTTATGGAAGTTGAGAGAGATATTTGATATTGGCGAGGAGATACGAAAACTAGGATCAGTGGGTGATATTGATTTATCAGCGATGTATCGATACAAATCTGCAGGCTACAGTGACAAGCAGATAGCTTACTGTTTAAACACCAATGAAGAAACAGTGCGGCTCAGGAGAAAGGCTTTAGGGGTTTTACCTGTCTTTAAGACTGTTGACACTTGCTCAGCCGAATTTGAAGCATATACGCCATATATGTATAGCTCATATGAATCACTTATGGCTTGGGGAGATGAGTTTGAGGTCGAATCAGAGACTCCACCACCAACAGGAAAGGAGAAAATTGTCATTCTTGGACAAGGACCCAATCGAATCGGGCAAGGTATTGAGTTCGACTACTGCTGCGTTCATGCATGCTTCGCACTTCGCGACGCCGGGTATGAGACAGTCATGATCAACTCTAATCCGGAGACAGTTTCGACTGATTATGATACCGCTGATCGTTTATATTTTGAGCCCTTAACCCTCGAGGACGTTATTGCTGTCATCGAAGCCGAAAAACCAGATGGGATTCTGGTTCAATTCGGAGGCCAAACCCCTCTGAAGTTAGCTGTTCCATTGGAAAAGTACCTCGCTTCAGATGAGGCGAAACAAGCGGGAGTCAATTGCAGGATTCTGGGTACCCCTCCAGATTCGATAGATGCCGCTGAGGATCGCGATCGGTTTATTGCCATTCTCAAAGAGTTGGGAATTCGTCAGCCGGAAAACGGTATCGCAAGGTCTTATGAAGAAGCAGCTGATATTGCCATTCGCGTAGAATATCCCGTTGTCGTTCGACCTAGTTACGTTCTCGGCGGCCGAGGTATGGAAATTGTTTATGATGAGAAAGAACTTAAAAAGTACATGGCAGCAGAAGTTGTTGTTGAGTCAGAGCACCCTGTTTTAATTGACCACTTTCTTGACAACGCAATTGAAGTTGATGTGGATGCAATCGCCGACATGCACGGAAACGTAGTTATTGGAGGTATCATGGAACATATTGAGGCTGCCGGTATACATTCTGGAGATTCGGCTTGCTCCATCCCAACTCAATCTATTCCGTACAACGCCATGGTAACGATACGCTCTTGGACAATTGCCCTTGCTAAACGTTTAGGTGTGATTGGCCTGATGAATATCCAGTGGGCGGTTCAGGGCGAAACAGTTTACATCTTGGAAGCCAATCCACGCGCATCGCGAACTGTGCCGTTTATTTCAAAGGCTATCGGTCAGCCACTTGCAAAGCTGGCGTCTCTGGTCATGATGGGGACCAAGTTGCCCGACCTCGGTTTGGAGAAGGAGATCATACCGAGGTACACTTGCGTAAAAGAAGCTGTTCTACCGTTCAAGAAATTCCCGGGAGCCGATATTTTATTGTCTCCAGAAATGCGTTCAACGGGGGAAGTTATGGGAATTGATGATTCGTTTGCTATGGCATATGCAAAAGCAGAGCTCGCTTCTGGTCTTGTCATTCCAACGTCCGGTAACGTTTTCTTGAGCTTAGGGGATCAAGACAAGGAATCAGCAGTGCCCATTGCTTATGATCTAGTTGGGATGGGCTTCAAGATTTTTGCCACCCGAGGAACGTATGTGGCTTTGATTGCTGGGGGATTGAATCCAGCGAATGTAGAGATGGTACTGAAGGTTCATGAAGGCAGGCCGCATGTTCTGGATAAGATCAAGAACAAGGAAGTTGACCTGTTCATCTGCTCTCCAAGTCGTAAGGCAGAAGACGCGGAAAGTACTCGCGCTGTTCGCACTGCAGCTCTATCATCTAATGTTCCGTACGTAACGACGATCGCGGCCGCACGAGCGTTGGCGCAGGCAATTCGTGTGTTGCAAACTCACAAAGTAACGGTGAGGGCAATGCAGGACTATCACAAGACTGCCCCACCTTTTTACCTTCCTGGCTTGAAGTCAGAGCAAGTAGCAGTGCCGAATTAATGGTATCTCAAGTTTCTCGGAAGATTGTTCATCCTGGAGGATACTTTTCATATTTGGCGAGCGGAGCTTGCGTACTCTCCAACAGGCAAGGCTTCTGATGTCACCTTTTTTCTCGGCAAGCCTGTCCATGCAAGCCGTCATGGTCGTGCTCGAGTTGTATTCACTGTGCAGATTGATTTCTGCCGTCGAGCTGCTCAGCATCAGTCAGTACCTTGGTTTGCCCGCTCATGCCTTGTATGCCTCACCCGGGGCGCCTTTTACTTTCGAGATTCTCCATTGGTTTTGCTGGTTTTGAGCAGCTCTGAAAATTTGCATTTGGATAGTTTCATCTCTTCTCGTATCTCTCTCCAGTAGTAAAGGCTAAACACAATCTGCTTTAAAGGCGGAATAAAAATGCTAATGCCTAAACGGACAATAAGTGTCAAAGAAAGAGGTTTGATCTCTTTCGACCGGGGACCACTTGTTCGTTCGTGCTTTTTCTTAGCTTTGAGAAAATGGTCAAAACAAGCTGAAAGACACATCCCTTTGCGTAGCTCTTTCATTTTCATCTATAATGACGTCTTTTACATGGAATGAATTCGCAATAAACGGATGTGTTGGAGACACCGCAATCCGTTTAGAGTCATGTATGTCGTGCAGCACTGTAGTTCGCAGATACAGAGAATACAGATAAATACTTACATATACAGATACGGGCTGGACGTGAGAAACAAGCATGTTCGCTCTGCTGTCTTTCAAACATCATGAGGAAATAATTTCTCAAGCACTTATGGTTCATGGCACTGCCATGCATGTAGTAATGAAATTTACAGATACTCTGTGCAAAGAAGTTTTCCATCAATTTGGTTTTGAGTTAGCTTGCTGTTTCAGCTTGATCCCATACACATATGGTCCCCTGACTCCTCCATGGTTATGTCTATCCCACTCCCCTGTCACTTCTAGTTTGAGAACCTTCGAAAAAAAGTCCTTGATACGGTAGATCTTCAACTTATCTTTCTCTGTGGTACACTTCTTGTGGTAGTCATCTTTTAGATTGCACAGGCGAACGTAATCTCTTGATGTTTGGCGGTTCGTATTCCCAGTGAATTCGTATGTTTCTGACAGGTATTGGGCAAACCCTCGATATTCATGATCTTCTGACGCTAGAACGGATTCAAGAATATTCTGTCGATTCTTGGGAGTTGTACTGGCGTCAGCGAAAGCTCTACCTCTCGCATCGCGAGTAGAGTGTGAGCCGTTTGCACCAAGTCGTTCGACTGAACCCCTTTTACCGTCCCTCTTTCCACGAGAGTTCGAACCTTGATTTTGTCTAACTCGTTTAGCGCGAGGGGTGCTCTTAGGTTTTGACCCTGAGATGGTATTCTTTTGAGCGTGCTGCAGAGCGCCAGCGCCAGTTCCTGAATGAATGCTGCTGTTACAGTACGCATTCACAAGCTGATAATTTGTTGCAGGATGTGCTTCGGTTAAAGGCGCTGCCTGCCCGGGTATATGATGATATTGGATGGGTGAAGGTTGATGTGGGTTTGCAGTACCGTGCTTGGGAGCTCCAGTTTGATGTGAAGACCCAGATTCCTGTACAAGGTGTCCAGAAGAGTTGCGATTCGAACTTTGCAACGGTGAAACAGAGATGTGTTCATTAACTTCCTGCTTTCCGTCTTGGCCCGCATAACCTGGGTTCTGCTGACCGTGCTGAAGAATCGCACTTGCATGTGTCTGGCGCACATCTTGATGGGGTCCTAATTGAAACACTGTGTGATGAGGCAAGATGTCTTGAGATCGAGTTTGTAGGGCAGCTGCTGGATGAGGCTGAGAAGAGTACACATTTGCTGGAAATCGTGAATGATTCAAATGTCCATTATACACACTGTGATCCAAAAAACCACTTCCATAAACGCCATATGTAAGCGGGAACACCCCTGGCAAGGCGACTTTTTGGGGGTGGGCGGGATGTGGATGATTAAGGTTTGACTGATCACCAGGATTCATCGCGTGAGCATTCATCACTGGAAAGAATTGTCGAGCCCCGTAAAAATGATTATGATGCGGCGGCAATGAGTTCATACCCTCACCAGTACAATAAACGGGAGCAGAGGTTACATCGTTTGCGTTCGAAACAGAATTCGTAGCCAAAGGGTTTAGAGGCATAGACGTTGAAGGTATGTGATTCACTTGTACTTGGGAGCACGAAAATCGGGGGGCGTATGCAGAATCCAATTCAACCGGCATCGATGTCGCAAGGTGCTGTTGAGAAACATATAAAGCTGAGGAAACCTTTGATGGTTGTGCTGCACTGACTTGCATTTGCCTCGAGGTCATCGATACCCCAAAAAAGTCGTGAGCTATATGTTGATCATCTAGTGCCGGTTGCGAATGATGCTCAATTCTTTGCACCCGTTCCGGTGTTTCCTGGGAATGCTTTATATCATTCGTCCCTTTTAAGTGAACCATCGGCTGAGACGATACAGAACTAAGAAGCTGAGTTGAGCAACCTGGGCTGCCCGAAGGAAATGTAACTGTTTCTGTATGCTGGCTGGAATTAGCAGAAGCGTTAGGATTCTGTGATCTGAGAAAGTTCTGGAGTTCCGGAACCTGTCTATTCGTCGCAGCTGACTTCTCAGGAGTCCGTGTTTCGTTGGTGTCTTTCCGCAACGATGCTTGTGACGATCTTGGTTCCATCATTTCCTGGTCAGGTGCTTGTTCAGGTGAGTTCATGTTGCAACTACTGGGATTGTATCCGACAGGAAGCTGGATACTCGGTTTTTCACTTTCATTCATATTCCCAGCGTGCTGAAAGTCTTCGTCGTACTCCTCGGACGGCCTCTCCTTTCCATTGCACGGTTTCTGCTCCACCGCAGATGATTTCAACGGCTCTTCGATAGGTTGTACTTCTTCAGATTTGTCATTCACCGCTGTGAAAAAGTCACCCGATTGTTCTTCAGCAGCACTTGGCTGGTGTTGACAATGCGATTGTTGTTCACGATTATCCGGAGATAAAGAAGCTCCTGAAGACAACCTGGGATCTTCATCGACATACCCATGCGCTGATATTAGAGCTTGTTCTATCGATTCCGGTTGATCATCCATTGGGATGGCCAATGCCCCATCGACAAGACATACAGTTGTATCCATTGGTATGAGAGACTCCCCGCTGGTCAAAGGGCCTGGTAAGTAAGAAGGAGATGGCTCACCTTGTAGTAAGGCCCATATCGAAGGTATCAGAAAGCCTTTTCCAGAACCACTGCTGAACTCTTCCTGCTTCAGTGCTTCTGTATCCAGTTCAGGCCACTCAACCACCAAGTTCTGATTATCTTCCCGAAACCTTCTTTTCCACAACGTGTTTGACGCAAATATCTGTTTCATTACTGTCATAGCTTTAACAGCCCTTTGCTTTGCATGAAGTGAATTAACGACGCGATCGGGATATGTGTCTCCCATAATAATGCCACATTTTTTGAGTAACATGGGGGGTGCCTTCCAGGGTTGATGTATATACTTCGTTGGTAGTTTCGCAAGTTCCGGGAGCCACCGACGAATGTATTGACCGTTCGGATCATGTTTGTGTGACAACTTGACGGGATTTACTAGGTTTGTCACAGGAAACGCATCGGTATAAGTGCCGGCCGTCCATTGCCAACCCAAAGCATTCGAGGAGTGATCGCCATCAAGAAGAAGATTGTAAAACTGTCCAAGCCCTCTCGCCCATGGTAATAGCATATACTTTGTCAAAAAACATGCAAGGAGAAATCTCATACCGTTGTGAATCCAACCGGTTTCCCGCAACTGACGCATCGCAGCATCGATGATAGGATACCCCGTGATCCCATGCTTCCAGCGATCGAATAAACCGTTGTCATCACCCCATGGGAACTTCACAAATTCTGGAATCAGAGGCTTCGTTTCCATGTCGGGGAAATGATAAAGCACGTGAAAAGAGAAATCTCTGAGGCAAAGGTTCTTGAGAAAAGCACGAGCAGATTGAGATATTCGAGGTAAAAGTGCTCGAGACTTGCCAGAAACGGGTAATTCCTGTGCTATATGATCTTTCGATGTGCCATGTTTTCGATCTAAACCCGAACGCCGACTGCTTGACGTCAAATTGTTCAAGTTCGACAAGTGCGGGGTCGAAGGAGATTCGCTTCCAAGTTTACGGATTTTATTACTATCATCAGTTCCAGGCTTATCGCTAACCAAAGGACGATGCTTCCGAGCTTTTTGGCTCTTGAGGAAAGTTCTTGACCCGAGCGCTTGATCCCACCGCGAGACCCACAACTTTGTGGCATGATACATTCTGCGGGGACTTATTTCTCCAAAACGAATGTGTGGACTCAAACGGCTTGTACCTTCAACGTGTCGTCTACATCTGCTTTCGCCAAAGGAAGGAAACACATCGTTTAGAAAGCGATCAAGCTGGCGTTTCGCCTGCGCACTCCCTGGCTTCCAAATCTTCGCCAGGCGTTCACCAACTTCATCTGCAATTTCCAAACCCAAAAGATCCAAGCCAACAGAATGCACAACAGTGGATATCGGTTGTAATGTCGATGGGGATGGAAGGGGATGGGGAGGAGGGGCTACAGTCATCCATGCAGTCATGTAAGCGTGAAAAGTCTGGTAGCGAGGGGAAGTTTCAGAGTTGGTCAATTCCCAAGGCTCGACGAGAACTTCAGCCTTGAAACTCTCTGCTGTGAAACCTTCATGGGCAAGCTCCTCGCGGAGCTCTTCGTCACGTTTCAGAAGAAACGGTTCATAGCATCTATTCCAAAACACTGCATCAGCGCCAGTATCAGTAAGAAATTTTCGCAACTCTTCGGTGCTTTTACCATTGCGAGTGTAGAGCTGCACGCCGAGTCGACGAAGGTCGTTTTGTAGTTGTTGAAGAGATTGGCGAAGCCACCATTGCTTGACAGTTCCCAAGCCGGCACCAAAGCCATCGGAAGGGTCCCAAATAAATAGGGGGATCACTGGGCCGCCTCTCTGCGCAGCAGTGAAGAGCGCTGGGTGGTCCTCTACGCGCAGGTCGTTACCGCGGTACCATACCACGCTGGGCTTCCGAAACCACCTTGCAGAGGAGGCCGGGTGGGACTCTGGCCTTATGGGAAATGGTTCTACGACGGAACGGCTCGGAGAGGACGGGGAATGCACCGGAGGGGTGGGCGGGGTGGTTCGGCGACGCTTCGCGGGGGGAGGTTGCGTGGGGGGGCGGCGAGTGGAAGGCTGCCGCTGAACGAAGGGAGACCTGTCGGTGGCACTTGGCATGAAGTTTTGGGCAAGATGAGATGCAGTAATGGTTGACAAAATCACAGAGTGGGGCTCATTTGGACGCGGTGCTCTAAGAGAATAGGGCTCACGGCCGGGTCACGTGAGGGTGCTCGCGTTGCGTGCGGCTGTAGGATAGGGGAGGGGGGAGGGGGGGAGGGGTTTGGGGCAGCGGGAAGAGGTAGCACGTCAATGGGGACGGAAACGGAGTGAAGAGCACGCAGGGAGCCGGTAGAATAGGCGCGCGAGAGAGCGGAGAGACGGAGCTTGAGGTGGATGGTCAGGTGCAAACGGCGCGCGCACGTCGCTGGCGCGGCCCGGCGGTTCACACATGCACGTGCCAAATTTGCAGAGCACAGCAGCGTGCGAGGCCTGTGGCTATCAGCAGATCCAATTTGAGCATCCCATGGGATCTGTGTAGTCGCCGTACAGCGGTTGGACTGCCAACCCGTATCCCATGAAGGGGTAAGGGGTAGCCGACGCTTGAACTTATTCGCCGTGGCCCATCGCGCGGAACTCATCGCTGCTCCCATGACAGCAGAGCCTTCTCTTCAGCCGTCATATCAGAATTTCGTTAAGCGAAAGAGGCTGCTACGATTCGGTGGGCCGACCAAATACTTCATTGCTCTGAAGCCCTCCATTTGATACGCCGTGCATCCGCACACCGCTCGCGCGCCATTTCCGCTCGAAGGAGTGTAGCCGCACGTACTCCATTGCGTGCATGTTGCCTTGCATCCGCTGCTGGCCACTGCCGGTCAGCGCGCGCCGCAGCGCTCGGGCCAGATATTTACACGCTGTTGACACAGAGAGTGTTCCCGGCTCTCGACGCTAAGATTCCTGCGTGGAACGTCAGCGATCTAACATGTGTCGAAGACATGCATCATGCGCTTTTTGAGGATTCGCGCAAGAGCGTTCGGCTGAAGATGTGCTGATAGTTTGTCGAAGCTGAGTTGGACGCGGTGCGAGGCCGCAGCGCGGCGTCGCGGGACAGGGTGGCATACAACGCTTCGTTTATGTCTGAGCGGTTTGAATGATGGGGACACGAAGGAACGCTCTTTCCCAACTAAAGCTAGGTAAGGTGGCTGCATGCTGTATGACATGATTGCTGATCGACAGTAAGTTGCATTATCTGTTCATCTACAGACTGACTCAGTAGCGAATCGAAGCTTCTGTTACTCAACGATCACGCTGGTGTAAAACACCAGCGCGGTCATGGGTTTTCGAGTTTCGATACAGTCTGGCTACATCGTTGAGCGTTTTTCTCATGTCCAGGACAGAAACTGCCTCTTTGACCAAGCGATGCGAATGAGAACGAGAAAGCACACTCACAGCAAAGCACGGGAAGTGGTCATGCTACTTGTCAAGATGGTTTACATTGCTAGCGGACGCTTGGTACAAATCCATGGTGACGCTACCGCAGCGATCTTGAGAGCTTCACGAGACGTGAAAACTCACTCGTTCGACTGCAGTCTGAGCAGCTGATTGGGCACTCGGCACTTCTTGACCTATATTTGCATTCTCATTTGCTTCCAGTGCCGTCCTCAGACTCTCTTGCTTGAAGTGGCAGAACGTACGCACCCACGGCGTCGAGGGACACAATCGCGACTTCGGACGTTGTAGTTCGTGCGTCAATATGTGAACGCATGCGCGGGGCAAGACCTGCGCCGTGGAACAATGCATATTTTGCAAAAGACATCGATGGGGCGGACGCTGGAACTCGAGCGGTGTGCGAAAGCGAGGGTGAATAAGTTTGTTGTTGCTACGTGTGACGTTATGCAATGAGGGGTACCATTTTCGTGCTCTTGCTTCCATATATTGGGGAGATGAGCGGTGTCAGCAAGCTGCGCCGCAACGGAGGTAGATTTGAGTCGCCACCTCCTCAATGGAGCGCTCTCGTCGCATAGTAAAGGGAAGCTTTTCGGTTTCGGCGGAGAGCATGGCGAGGCGACAGCGGTGCATATATGTGGCCGCCCGCCCACGCTGGGCGGCGAGATAGTCGGACGGGAGACGCCTAGGCAACGTTTCTTTGTACAGGTATTTGCGCCCGAGTTCGTGTAACTATTCTACAGCATATGTGTCGGAAAGCTAATTTGACTTCGAACTTCGCAAGTGAAGTCGACCTCATTTCCGTTATCCTGCAGTACTCTTGACTTTCAATACGTCACTCAAAAGCTGGGTGTCTTTGCTGCTCGTCTTTCTGATCTTGGCCTCTTAAAAAAACGTCGTAGTAAGCGAAACACCGTAGCGTCCGAAATGGTACTGTTTTCGCATAAATTCTTGATTTGTGGCGCGTGCCAAGCTCGTGTCCACAAACGGCATCAGCCAAGAGCCTGTAAGGTATGAGAGTACACAATATCAGAACTCAAGCATTCCAAGCTTTGGGATCATCAAAGGACGAGCAGATGTCTTCGTTCCCCATTCTATCGCTCGCTGCATCTGCTGACCTTGAGAGCAACTCATTTTCAAGGACACAAGTCAAAGCGCGCTTGTGAGCGGCGCGAGAAGCGACAATCTTGCGTCTTTGCTTTCGAGTTTCAGCTAAATTCTCAAATACCGTACCTCTGCGCAGAGCTAGCTCAATGAGACGATAGAGCTCTGCAGAACTTTCATAGCAAAGACTACCTTTGGTCCTCGCTTTGAGAGCGTTCAGAACCGACTCCGAGGTAAAATGCTGCCTGTTTGAAGTGTTTATTCTCACCGTACCACTGTCATCCACCTCAGACTCCATCATTAGCTAGGCTCCGAGAGTTTTTTATGTGCTACTTGACAAGGTTATCCTTGGTAACTTCATGTTCGCCATCTCGGGTAAACTTAAGTCTGCGTGCTTAATTCCGTTCACGTCTAGAGCTCCTATGTTGTGGAGCCACAATCCTATTTTCTGAGGGTTTCGGTGTGTTGTTTGGCGGGAATTTGGAACTCTGGGTTTTGGTTTCTATTCCGCGAAGTTCTTTAACTCAAGTACTCATATTATTTCTTCAGAAGCGGACTCCGTTGAAAACTGCATGTTTCTACTCTCTTGTGAGTTACTCATGAAGGGAACGGGTCATAAGTTTTTCCGTGAGAGTAAGTAGCTCGCTGCTTGTTTTTCTTGGAATCGCGGTTTGGAAGAAAAACGAGGCTATAGAGGCGGTGCATTAAACGACGCATTAAAAAATTTCCGACGCATTTCGGGTGGAACTCGGCCGAAGCGCAGTTTGCTCGGTGGTGGGGAAGACCACAGCGAGCCGTACACGTCTATCTCGACGTCACGGTTACGAATGCTTTCCCGAAGGCGGGCGGCGGTGGCCATAAGGTAGGCGCGGCGTGTGCAGTGAGCAAGTTGTGCAGCCTAATGCAATGAGACTTGGGGTCGCGCATATGCCGGGCGCCTCGGAGAAGACGCCTATTGCCGCCGCCATTGCACCACCGTTGCCGCTGTCGCCGCCAGCGTCCCTGAAGCTATATGGGGCACGCTAGTCTATAAACACCACCGCTGAAGGACGGCAAGGGCTTTTCCCTCCCCCTGCGTGCCTATGGAGCGCTACGGCTCGCGCCGAAACGCAAAGCGTTTTCAACTGCAATTTTTTCACCGGCCGCCTTACAGAATGCAATTGCGAAAACCGCGCGGTGGCAACATCAGACTGGCAGCCTGCGCACTGTGGAGCGCCATCTACTCAAATTGAAAAATGCCGCTCTGCGCGCCTCACCCAAGTGCGTTAATCAGCTGCTTGTCTGCACACTGCAGCCTCAGCCCGCCGAACGCGCTCCACCGCCAAGTCGTCGACCATAGTCGTTGCAGCTCATTCTCCCGCACGTACCCCTCTTTCCTCCGTTCGCCCCCTCCCTCCCCTCCCCCCTTCCCTACCAATCTTCAATTCCTCTCCTTCCTCTCTCCACTCGCTCCCTCTCGTCCCCATCACCCGCTCCGCCCCTCTCGCCCTCCTGCCCGATACCTTTCTCCTCCCACCCTCTCATCTCTTTTATATCCCTTCTAACTTCTATATCTCGTGTGTATTTCCCGTCGTTCACCCCATTCTCGCTCCCTCTAACCTGCTCTCCATTTTCCCCCATGCCTTCCTCCTCTTCCTCCAGGCCTCGTGCCTCGCCGCTCGCGGAAGAGCAAGCCCTTTCTTCTGACGAATTGCAATCAGGAGCATCATCTCCATCTTCTTCTATATACAAATCCCCGGATGATGCCGCTTGCCGTTCCCCCTCTTCATCGCAGCAACACTTGCCACGCCGAGAGCATTACTCAAGCTCTCCGGACCGTAATCACTCCTCTTCATCGTACCACCAGGACGAAGACGCCGTCGAAGATGATGATGAGGACGATGCTAATGTCCAAGTTGAATTTGGGGAGGAGATTGAGCACGAACAGAACGCTGTACATTCCTCATCAGAACACAAGCTAAATCACCACCAAACGCTCGCAAACGGTGATCATCCTGACAGTGACAGTGACGATCAATCAAATGCCGTTCGACGGAGACGTCACTCCCAGCACAAATTGGTCATCCCCGAAGATATGCGTGATGACACCCGCTACTTTCGACGTTCTTCTCGCTCAAGACATGCTCCGGAGCGCCTCTCAATATCTCCTCCTGACTCCCCTGCAGCTTCTAGCGTCGGTAGCGACTCTGACTATAAGGCGGATGATGGTAAGTTCATTTTTTCTTCTGCAATCATTGCGGCGCTACCACTTTAGTCTCTCTTCTCACACCTGTGTTTGCGTTAACGTTTTGGCTGTTGTTCTACTGCGCAGCTGAAAAAGATGATGAGGAAGAAGAGGAATACGAAGACCTAGATGACGATGATTTCACGTTGCAGATTACCAGAAAGTCAAGACCTCATCGAAAGCGATCTTCGTCCCGACAGGAGTCCCACGTCAATAGATCAAATGCAAGTCACCCTGGTGACCGCGCCCATGATGCCAATGCACCCCCGTCTGATTCGGATGGTGACTGGCTCATGGATGGGACCCCTGGAAAGCACGGCGCCAAACGCAAGCGTACGTCTTCTCGACATCCCAGAAAACGTCGGCGCACGCATTCGAGCCCTCTCGATGATGAAGCGCTTCGCTCCACGCGTGTGAATAGTAGGACGGGTGGTACCGTCAACTATTTTGAGGGGGATGACGTATCCGAGGAAGAAGCCGCCTTTCTTGCAGCGAAACAAGCCGAAGAGGCTGCAGATGCCAACATTCCAGGTGTTGACCAAGTTTTAGACTATCGTGTAATGGAAGGCAAACCTAAAGCTGATGAAGGTGATGGACCTTACACTGACTTTGTCGTTTCCAATGTAGAGTTCAAGATCAAATGGACAAACACATCGTTTCGAAAGTGCACTTGGGAAACATGGGACAACCTTCAACGTATCAAGGGTGCGAAGAAGGTCAGTAACTTTGTGAAGTCTGTCGAGGATGTGAAGAAGTACATTTTGAATCAAGCTACTCCAGAGGAAATTGAGGACGTGAGGGTAAACATGGAAGAGAACAGAGAACTTTTCCGAAGTTATGAAGTCGTTGATCGCATCATCGCTCAGCGGGAAACAGAGGAATCTGGAACAGAATATCTCGTTAAGTGGTGCATCCTCTCTTACGAGGACTGTACTTGGGAAAACCGATCTGAGCTTAGTACCGAATCTGACATGAAAGCAATAGATGCGTTCAGTGACAGAGAACAAGCTGTTCTGTCTATGTCAAATAAGAAGCGTTTCAATCCTTTCAATGTCAAAGACGATAGACCTAAAATGAAGCGTATGTCTGAGCAGCCAAAGTTTCTTCACGGAGAAGGCCGAACTCTCCGGCCATACCAACTCAATGGCCTCAACTTTCTTGCGTTTGCTTGGACGAAGCGAAACAATGTCATTCTTGCGGATGAGATGGGGTTGGGGAAAACCCTTCAAACAATATCTTTTCTGGGTTGGCTCATGTACGCACGAAATATACCCGGCGTATTCCTTGTCGTCGTACCACTGAGCACCATAGCGGGATGGGTTCGAGAATTTGCTCGATGGGTTCCGGACATGAATGTTATATGCTACGTCGGAAACTCTAAATCCAGAGCCATGATTCGCAAGTATGAGTTTTTCTCGTCAGCCAAAGGAGGAACTGAAAAATTCCATACCCTTCTCACCACACCAGAACTTTTGATGCAAGATATTGATTACCTCCAGGAGTTCAGATGGTCCATGGTTGCCGTGGATGAAGCTCACCGTCTAAAGAATGAAACGAGTGCTCTTCACATCACACTTGCTAGTTTGCGCTCAGCGAATCGCTTATTAGTTACCGGAACACCTTTGCAGAATTCAGTTCGCGAGTTATGGGCGCTTTTACACTTTCTGAATCCGACAAAGTTTCCTAGTGCTGAGGCGTTTGAAGAGCGATTTTCTTTTTCTGCTCTAAGGGACCCAGAACGCGTGAGCGAACTTCACAATACTTTACGCCCCTATATAATTCGTCGTCAAAAGGGTGACGTCGAGAAATCTTTGCCCAAGAAAACTTACGCTGTGCTTCGGGTGGGAATGACTTCTGCACAGCAACAGTATTACCGTTGGCTACTAACTAAGAATCTAACAAAGTTGAACGAAGCCGGCAAGGCGAGGGGGATCGGTAACACATCTAGCATCCGAAATCTTTTGATGGAGTTGAAGAAATGTTGCAACCATCCCTATCTGTTTCCTAATTATGAGGATACGTCCACCCCCACTACTGTTGAAGAGTTGATTCGTGCCTCAGGGAAAATGATTCTTTTGGACAAATTGTTACTTCGTCTCAAGGAGAGGGGACACCGTGTGCTTATATTTTCTCAAATGGTCAAAATGTTGGATATACTTCAAGACTATTGTCGAATGCGTCAGTTTCCATTCCAGCGCCTTGACGGAAGCGTTGCAAACCAAGTTCGCCAACGTGCCGTTGATCACTTCAACGCACCAGACTCGACTGATTTCATCTTTTTGTTATCAACCAGGGCTGGAGGTCTTGGCATCAATTTAGCGACAGCAGACACCGTCATTATTTTTGACTCAGATTGGAATCCTCAAAACGATTTGCAAGCCGAAAGCCGCGCCCATCGGATCGGGCAGACCAAGGACGTGAAAGTTTTTCGATTGCTGAGCAGGGAGACTGTTGAGGAAGACATCCTTGAAAGAGCTAAGCGAAAACGTGTTCTCGAGCATGTTGTCATACATGGCGTAGAGGGAGGGAGCAAAGCGGATGGCAAGGAACCGGATATTGCCTTTAAGAAGGAGGAACTATCTGCAATTCTTAGGTTTGGTGCTGAGAAGCTCTTTGCCAAAGAAGACCTGGCCGAAAACGTTGTGGACGATTCCAAGATGAAAGGGGCAGGAGACGTAAAGGGTGGGGCAGCTAATGCCTCTGAGCCGACTGCCAGCGACTCCAAAAAAGAAGAAAAGGACGAGAACGCCGAGGACCGCCGCGTACTGGATGCAGACGATATCGATGAGCTACTCGCAAGAGCACCGACGGATGAGGCTTCCCAGGTTGGGGCAGCACAACCAAGTATCGGAGATTCCCTTCTTAACGCTTTTAAATGGAATGACTTCATTACTGTGGAAGATGACGAAGATCTCGAGAAGAGTGACAAGGAAGACGACGCAGATGCTAAAAAGATGGCTGAAGAAGCTTCTAACAGAATGATTGCTATTGACAAGCAAGTTTCAAGAGCCAAAAAACGCGAGGAGCAAGAAAAAGTCAAACACGCGAAAGAAGGAGATGCAGAGTTTTGGGACAGAGTTATTCCCGAAAATCTTAAGAAGCAGGTAATTGCGAATGAAACTGTGGTTGGAACACGACGAAGAAAACGACCGAAAACGTTTGGAAGTGACTCTGCTCAAGAAGGAAAACGGAGGCGTACTGGGAGATTCGGACGCTATGAAAACGGTAAGGTATCTGATGTTGAGGAGTTATCTGCCAAAGAGCAACGAAGTCTCCTGCGATCTTTACGAAAGTTCGGGGATCCCAACTTAGTAACCGTGATTGTCAAAGACGCTGGGCTCGAGAATCGTATTGAGGAAGATCTTGCGAAATCACTTCTCGACGATTGTCTTTCTCAAGCTCAAAGAGCAGTCGACGGGTCGAGGAGGAAAGGGCGTCATTCAAACGACGATCCTGAATACTATGGTCACAGGATTAACGGAAAGGACTCTAAATCCAAAGCATCACGTGTTCAGATTGACATTCTTGGCGAGAGTGGAGTAGATGCTCATGACCTGCTGAAGAGATGTCGTGACCTGAAGATGCTTCGAGACGCAGTAAGTTCATTTGATTCGGACCTGCAATTCAGGTTGCGTGGAGTGATCAGGCCTCCATCCTTCAACATCCGATGGAAACAGTACCACGATGCAATGCTGTTAATCGGAATTTATAGACACGGGTTCGGAAACTGGACGCAGATCGCCAGGGACCAAGAGCTGGATCTTGGAGACAAGATGAGTGTTGCAGGCACTTCAGCCCAACCTGGAGCCCCTGATACGACAAAGTTGGCACGTCGAATCACGGCACTGTTCCGGGAACTGGAAGGCGAGTCTCGTTTGCGGGCTATGGATCGCCGAGGTAAATCGCGAAAGGGTCAAAAGAAGCAAAAAGGTCCGACAGCGAAGGGATCTGCAGACACAGGCAAGCGTTCAAAACCTGGTCGTCCGGACAAGAGCAGGAAGCAATCGATGCGGCTGGAAATCAAGAAAAGCAACCTTACCACACTGCGTGAATTGCGTTCGCTCTCCAAACAGAGCAACCGGCTCGATGCCACTGAACGCATCTCGAGAACGAAGCAGTGTCTACTGAAACTTGGGAGATCCATTGACAGTGTCGGAAAGTCAAAAACTGCGAGGGCGGACTTATGGTCTTATGTTCACGAAGTCTGCAAAACAAGCTTGCAAGGCGAACGGTTGCAGACCATTTATGAGAAAATCGCATCCAAGGTTAAGGCAAACAGCCCGAGTTAGATATAAAGGTAGCCACGGTAGAAATCTGTGCGACTTTGGTTTTTTAAGCGTTCACATTTGGAGTTAGAGCGAAATCATCCTGTGACATCGGCTTTTGTTAAAAGCTTATTCTATTTCGTAGAATATCAGCGATATGCATATCAAACAACAAGAGTAGTCGACAGAAGCGTTCTCTCGATGATGCAATGCAGGGCGGACATATACGCTCCACGGAGCTCTCCTCACTGAGATGGAATCAAGTACGTTTGTTCAGAGATGTCTGAGTGTTTACCTTCGCTGATCGCCGTGTAAAGATCGACGCAGTGGCGTCAAAAATCGCAAATCCTTCATCCCCAGACAGTGAAACAGCACAACTTTTGATGTTAGTTTTGTTCCCGCATATCGTATACGAAGAATCGCATGGAAATGATTGCCTAACGTACCGACTGACATGCCAAATGCCGCCGCAGCACCCACCACAAGAGGTTGCAGGACATACGTCTTAAAGTTCTTTGACCTAGAAAAGCGAAGATACTGTTAGGGATTGTTCATGTTTTGTACGTTATGGCGAATCATGCGATCACCGGTTCAATCAGCAACGTACATTGTGGATATCATTTCGGCGTAGTCCCAATCATCATACTCATCGAACTCTGCATCCCCATCAAAAGTGTCTCCATCAGTCTCGCTTGCAGCGGCTGCAGCATAAAAGCCTGCGGCGGTGGCCCCGGATGATGTGCTCCCACCAACCATATCAGAGCTAAGATCGATAACCTGATATCAGAACGAAATTTCTTTGTAGAGACGATCTCAACGAAATATGAAGACCTGTGATTGAAGGATGGGCAAATACAGACAGAGATGCCTACACTGGCGAAAGGAATAACTGCTGATATGGCTTAGTGATGAAGGTCGTGTCTGCCGTGAAAGCATGCGTCCAGCCTAATTCGTCGCCCAACGAATTCATTTCTCGATTCGCAGCACTTCCGAGTCGATTTTTTCAGTTAAAAATTTCTTCCTTCACTATACTTTACTGTGGGGTCGCCTTGTTGTCTAATCTCCTATTCGGACTAGTTTGTATCGACAAATGCTGCGCATCTGCGAATACAGATGTGTTCGACGTGTCAGAACGGTGGACTTGTTTTGTACGATCTTCTTCATCACCCCTGTAGCACACGTCCCCTTGAGCCCGTAATGCGGCAATGACGTTTCGCTTCGGTAACACTCAATCTTCATAATTCTCGTTGTTGGGAATCCCAGCTTATCGTGAAAATAAACACTTTTTTGTTCCTATCGCGCACGGGTGATCGGTTATACTAGTCGAGCTCGTGGGGCTTGAATTTTGCGGAACATGGATGGTGATTCGACAGAAAATACGTCAAGCTTAGACCATGTTGAAACTTTGACAAATGAATTAGCGAATGCCATTCACGCTCAATTTCAGACCGCTGCAAAAGGTGAGATCACAAATTCGCAGGAACAATCGAAATATATCTAAAGTGAGATTGATGACTAACTCACGGGTGCATTCCGTCGTCCCGGTACATTAGTTGCGGCAATTGACATTGATACAGTCAAAGCCATGAATTCTTCGGCAGAAACATTCTACGCTGGAATGAATGAGAGAATCAGCGCACTGGCTGTAGCTGCAGATCAAGTTCAATCCCAAGCTGAGGATGCGAAGAAGTTTGCGTCAGACATGGCAGCGCTACTGAAAAAGGCAAGACGTTTAGAGGCTCTGGTCATTCGACTGGACGAATATACAACCAGGCAAGAAGCAGCTTTGTCACGCAAACAATATCGATAGCTTTCAGCATTCGTAGACGTAAAGACATGACATAGTCTTTGTTCGTCGTTCAAATTCACAGCATACACATTCAGAAACTTCATTTTCAAACTACTTGCATCGGATTTTGCTCTCACTAGAAATACATCCTTGATGATAACACCCCGAAAGCTCATGTGACATTCCCATTCATATATGGAAATCAGCAGTTTACTTTTGGATTATACATTCTCCCAACGTACCCTTCAGCTGTTCTAAGTCAAGATCTTTGCCAATGATTACTAACTGGTTTCCTGGCTCCACGCCCTCAGGCCACTCATCTTCTTCGAGCTGGTATCTTCTCCCCGATAACTGAAATATATATCGGCCCGGATATCCATAAAAACTAAGCAACCCCTTAGCTCGGAAAACTCCTTCGGGAAGTTTTCGAAGAAAGTTATTCATGAACAGTTCAGGATCCAGGGGTTTTTCAGATTGGAAGCTTGTTGTTACAAAACCATCGATTTCAAGATGGTTGTGATGATTATGGTCATGAGACTCGTGACTGCAATCAGGCCCACACTCATGATCATGAGCATGATCATGAGCATGATCATGAGCATGATCGTGAGCATGATCATGGTCACTGTCATGTGACTGAACATGATTGTGAGAATTGTTCTCATGAACAACGTTTTGATCACGGCCAGCACCTTCCACGCGCGGGGTTGTTGAATCATCAGCGTTAATTTCATTCCTGTCCTTTTGAGCTACATCTGTGTTTACCGGATCGAGATGTGCTGGAGAATCCGCCACTCGGACACCAACATCAAGAATCATGTTAATCGGGACCCTCCCATTCTGTGACCTTAGAATTCGTGCAGCTGGTCTAACAGATTTAACATAATCAATAGTTTTCTGCGTTTGCCCCGGCGCTGCTACATCAGTTTTCGACAAAAGTATTGTGTCCGCCGCCATTATCTGTGAAAGAGCAGCTTCGGATACCATAGACTCTTCGTCGAAGTTGTCGGCGTCTACCACGGTTAGGATGCCATCCACCCGAACCTGATCCGCAATGTCTGAAACCATCAAAGAATTTATCACAGGCACCGGATCGGCGAGTCCTGTTGTTTCCACGATGAGATAGTCTATATCCTCGGTTCGATCGAGTATCTTTGACACAGCGCTCAAAAATGAATCATTGATATTGCAACATATGCAACCATTGGCAAGTTCCATCACTTCATCTTTGCTGCTCCAATCCCCCTTTTCCACCAATTGGTTGTCAATGTCAATTTCACCAAACTCGTTAACAAGCACTGCGATTCGAAGACCGTGATCTTCCCTGAGAATGTAGTTCAACAATGTCGTTTTCCCACTTCCCAAAAATCCGGTAACCACGGTCACGGGTAATCCGCTTTTCGGCACTTGTCTGAGAATTCCATCTGCTACACTTCCATCCCAAGTTGCTATGATTGCCTCATCCTCAACGTACTCGGAATCTCTCGGCAGTGGCTGAATACTTGATCCGCTTCCCAATACAGCATTTTCAAACACATCCAGTGCGCTAATTCGATCCATTACCACTTCTGGGAGTTCCGAATCATCTATTAGACCGCCTTTAACATCATTCGTGGTATCTTCTAGGGCTTCTGGGCTCTCAAATACCGAAGTTGACTCCATTCCCCCTTCCACATATTCACCTGGTAATCCCTTCAATCCTTTTTCCAAACTCCTTTTGAATTTTTGCTCATCATCAGAGTCTTCTTTCGAAGTATCCACATCCAATGCGCTAGTCTGAATTTTGGCTGGAGGCTGTTCTTCGTCGTTCTCAAGTGGATCTTTCGCTGATCCGGAGAAGATTGGCATATCTTTAACTTGCGACCCTCGTCCTTCTTTGCTAAATACTCCCGTAACTTCTGATGCGCGTGAGTGATCCTCTGTCGCAACGGGGTTGGACCGCGTCGACATGGTTTCTGGCTGAATTACTACATCATCCTCGTTTGGCAATAGCTGTGTACTGTTCGATCCTTCCTCCTGTGGTACAGATTCGAATACCTGTGCTTCGGGTTCTTGAGATAGTTCTTCATCATCATCATCATCATCAATGAGAGGTACCCACTCGACAAACGGATCGTCAAAGTTTTCCCACATATTGTTAAACACCATTTCCTCATCCTGTAGTAAACATCCATCCAATAAGCCTTGCAAGCGAGGTTTATCGATACCCTTTCCGACAAACACAATCTCAGTTTCTCGGTCGCCGTATTGCGTATCCCAATTCTCCATAATTTTTTCCCGCTGAGCATCATCTGCTGGCCACTCCTCTTCGGGGACAGCAGCCCAGAAGAGTTTCCCCACCCGCAATGTCGCTGAAACGCCGGCTTGATTCCATTCCAAAGGTGCAAGCATTCGAGTAGCGAGCCATATGCGGCCTGTGCTGCGTATAACACCTGTGAAAGTTGCCACAGCTTTGATATGTTCATAAAGACGTGTCGGATGAAAAGGTCTGCGAGCTCTATAAACAAATGTGGCGTCTTTCAATGATTTTGGCAATGTTGGCCGTGGATAACCATTTGAAGCATTACGAGATGCTAGAAGCACTCTTTTCCAGGTTGCCCCAATCAAAATGTTTTCGTTGTCGTATGTGTTCGTGTTGACAAGTTTATCTACTGGCAGTTGATCGTCTGTGATCGAAATAATATCTGCGGTGCCATTTAGAACAGACACCAGTTCTCTCGCTCGAGATTGCTCTTCCACGCCAGAAGAATTCGTAGTTAGTCTAACAACAACAACATTAGCATTTTCGACAAGACTTACGACGGTCATTGGTCTTGTGTCAGCTAAGTCTTGGATACCTTCCGGAGAACTTGTTCTTTGAGGGTAAGACTCGCCATCTGAAAGGATGTCGTCATCCTTCAAATTTTCTTCTTCTTGCGTAGTGGGCACCCCTGAAAGATCTTTCAACAGTGTACTGCCATTTACAACTGAGACAAGAGTATCCACACGAAGGGAAGACCCTCCTCGATTCCGGAAAAGACGAGCGAAATCCTGTGGTTCCATGCTTGTATCCATTGATCCCTCCGCAACGATATAATCACATTCCCTGCTCATTGCAAGCTTGGCAATAACTTCGACCATTTCATCTGTTGATGAACACGATATCCAACCTTCTGGTTTAATGGGTAGTTCATCATATGAATTGTCAAGAGCACCATTCGATTCGATTTCATCCGCATTCGCTTCAACTAATTCTTCCTCAATCTCATCGGAGTTCAGGTCTTCTTCAACATTACTCTGTTCAGAGGTGACCTGATCCCATGGCAGATGCCCTCGCTCAGGTGAATCTGTTTCTTCTGTGGACGTAATGCCTCCAGATGTGACGACAACTATACGCCCTGCATCAGACTCTGCCGCGATTTGTTCAATTGCTTTCCTTCGAAGTGCAGCATCGTAGCCAGAAACAATTGTTACACCGATGGAATAGCTTTTCTGGGGGGCAGATTGTTCTTCGCGCAATTCACCATCATTATCACCAGTGACCGAACTTGTTTGAACCGCGACTATGCTAAAAGATGGTAGCCCTAATTTGGACAATGCGCGCATTCGAGATCTCAGCGGCGTTTTCCGAAACGTATGGTGCTGGCGATGTGGAGGTCGACACAACAAAAATCCTTTTCTAAATGATGGAAGAGCAGGATTAGGATGGATAAATGCTTGAACCTGGTGACAGCCGCAGTCCATTTTGGAGGTTAGGCTTGCACAGCGCACTACGTGAGAAAACGCACAGGTGGAGAGTGGTCAACCCTCGAAATTAGCTCCGCGGTCGTAGTCAGCACTTTTTTATGATGAATTGGGGATAGTGGATGTACTTATTGAGACAATCTAGCTTCGAACGACTAGAGGTGGCCGCTTGGGACGCCGACGACATTGAACGTCATTGGGAGATTGCGGGGTGGGTAGTTCCAGAAAACGGGATCCCAGATCTCTTACCGAAGATTTCTCTGGATTTATGGTAAAAACCGCCATCTATGAGACGACAGGCATACCGAAATAAAAGAAGACACGCGTGGCAACTTTCAGCGCGCCATCTTCCTCTGGCATTGGCGTCAGGAAGCCGAAGCCGTACCGCTCGTACGTCCTGTTCTCTTCGGCGTGGCGAAGCCCGCCGAAGAGAACACATGTCAAAATGACCGTTCGAGTGTACATCTCCCGCTTTCTTTGTTAGGCCTCCCATCCGCCGACCTCATCATAAGTTTGTGTCTCCCGAACCCACTCGCGTCCTAAATAATTAACATCAGACATGCACCATTTGGTCTTGTGGTGTACGCCTCTTCCATGGAAAAGAATAGCTTGCTGGAACAATGCAACAAAGATTGCAAGGCAAATTGGCAGATCTGAATGCAACGATTACGTGTGAAACTTTCTCGTCTCTGCTGTACTATTCGTACTGAGGCTTTGCAATGTTAAACTCATGGAGACTCGAAATGCCAAGATTTGGCGATGTGCGCTAAAGTCAATAATTTGTTTATTCTCGCGAGCAACGACGTCTGTGAACCCTCACTTTAACACGTACATTTTTGGGGACCGCCTTTGAACTGAGTTTTGGCGCTCACGAAAACAAATGCAAGCAACTGTGATGAATTTAGTCTAATGTCGCGAGGGTGCTGCGGAGAAGTATAAAAGACGAATGTGAAGCTTCCCGCTGCGGCAGCTTTTATCTGACTGCTTCAACCGATAAGCAGTCAATAACTGCTCGCCGAGTTTCACGGTTTTCAGGAATTAGAGTGTGGGATACGAAGTAAGGAAGTTGCTTGTATATACAATGGAAGGCAATACACTCGTGCACCATGCTGTGACTCCTCAGAAAACCATTAACGTATCCTCTGCCCCCGACCGCTCCGTTCCTACGTTAAAATCCCCCTACTCATTAGGCCCAAATGGTATCCCGAAAGCGTCCTCAATAACACGGTCGCCGCAAGCTTTCTTTTCGGAGGACGGTGATTTCGGAGTGCTCGACATTTTTGTCGACAGCATGGATTTTGAGCTACATGAGACTGTGAGGAGTTTACGATTCACCGCGGCTTCGACAAATATTAGCAATTTGTTTCCATCAACGCCGAGGTCAGAAATTACGCTGCCACCGAGCTCTCTCACCAAAAACAAACTGCTTGATGACGAAAACCACTCCCAAGTTGGAGGGACAGTCGACAACCACATGCTCTACAATGGAGTCGAACAGAGCGAAGAGATGACGGTCGGCGAAGGCGAGGAAGGCCAAAATACGTCGAAAACAGGCATCGTTAAGCCACTGAGTGCAGAGGCGCTAGTGAAAGCTCGATGCGAGATTGACGCCCTCGAGATTGAACCCGTTACTCCGCTTCGGGCTGAGGAGGAAGAAGCGTTTGAGCCCGAAAGCCGAACATTTTCATTATCGCCACGTTCGCGCAAGATACTTGAAAAGCTTTCTATCCGACGAGATAAAAAAGGTGCGTCGAAGACAGCGGAGAAAGCTTCTCCCAAGGCTGAGGATGAGAAGACTGCCCAACCGGCATCGCAACCGCTGTCCAAGTTGGCTTCCGGTCTCGAACGGCTGTTCTCGAGAATCTCAAACACATCCAAGGCGCAAGATCAAGGCGACGATGAGCCACGCGCAAGCCAAGAGTCCTTTATCATTCATGCTTCGCCTCAGAACAAATTGAAGTCGAAGTTGGCGAAGTGGAAGGGCAACATCGGAAAGTTCTTTGGTCACTCCTCGTAACACCGGTTTACCTAGAGCAGATGGTATGAAGGGTGAGCAATGCCAGCTACCTGATCTGTCCAGACGTTCAAAGCCGATTGCTGTTTTTGAGCCAATAGTTCAAGTTGTCCGTGGATGGTCTCCACGGAAGAATCAATCGAATCCCGACACTTTTCTGAGTCCAAAATTACGACTCACTGCACAGTCCAAGTGTCTCTGATCTACTCATATCTGACTCTACTGTATGCCACTTTAGCACATGCCAAATGTATGACTGTCTCAAACGCGTGAGAGGTGAAAGTCGAAAGCTTTGAGACTAATCTATTTAAATTCTGTATCAAAATCAAAACGGCACCGTTTGCAATTTCAAAGTCCATAAGAGCCTAAATTTTATTCTTAGAAAAAGTTTTATTAAATCAAACTCTAACGCACAACACATCTTTCTGGCCAGCATAGATGATGACCCCGAAACTCTAGATGGCTTTCTGATCTTTTTACTGCAGTCTTACATACGTTATATTCAAGGGTAATCGCTCGTAATGTAGGTCCTCAGCTGAACGGCAATGCTCGAAAGGGTCATCAACACGAGAGGAAATCGTCCACAACTGTGACTTTCCAACAACATTTGACATTTCATTCTCAATCTGGCATTGTAGGCGAAGCTTGGGAATGTGCTCAACGGCCCCAAACAATGGCTGGATAACAGTATGCTCCGAAGAACATTAACTGTTCAGGAAAATTGGATGGCGTAGTGAAGGCGAGGCTGGTGCCGAACCACTCCTTGGTTTGTCACGCTCAGTAGCTCACTGGCTAGAACTGGTGGTCCAATCTGATCCCAATTCTAAAAATCACGACACAAGCGCAGACATCCGTCGTGCCCAATTTATAGTGGAACCCATGTCAGCCTGTTCCTATCACCCAATACACTTCACAACCACGTTACTTGCCCTGAACGAGACATCAATCGGACTCTGAGCTGCAAATCCTTTTTCAGCGACTGACGGTCTGGGATACGTGTGAAAATGTTCATTGTGTGTCCACATGAGCACCGTGGTAGACTACATCACAGCATGCCTGAAAAGGCGCAAGTCCTCCTCCATACGTTGCTGTCGTGCAAGACAAGCAAGTTCGAGGACCTGAGCACAGAAGTATAAAAACCGTGCGGTTGTACATAATACATTGCACGCGGTTGTCTGCACATGCCGCTACAATCATCAATAGACTTGGGGTAGGCTGTACTTCCCCTCACTACCGCTTCAGGTCTATTCTTAGCATCCATTGACTCACACCTAAAATCTGGAAGCCATAATTAGCCTTCGCCGCAAATCCATTCGATGCCATGATGAACTGTGCATACTTTACCTTGCCGGCCCGCGTCCCTTCTTTTTCTTTCCTCCGCCAAGCTGCTCGCCATTTCCCCCGTGTTCTCCTGATAAACTTTCCTGTTCACTGTGCTCATCCAGGTTGCCGTTTATGATGATTTCGTCTGAATTGGAGAAGTTTCTATCCGTGTGCAGAGTGAGCACCTCATCCATGACGGACGTTACGCGAGCTTCATCTTCTCCCATTTGAACAATGCATGCTGTGTTTGTAGCATGAGAAGTTACCCGATATACAACCCCTTTTATATCGAAGAAAAGGCCGTCTTCCGCAACCTTCACCCGACCGACCGCGCCAACATCGCCACTGAGATCAAAGCTTTCGTCACTGCTCTGCAAAAGAATTAAAGAATCATCTATCTTCGGCGCAACCGTGAGTTTCAGTGAGCTCTTTGGAGTTTGCAAGGCTCTAATGTTTTTTGAAGTTTTCTGCTCAGGGCTCAGGCCTCCTGTTTGCTTCTCCTTACTCACGTCGTTGCATGCGCTTTGCGCTTGCTCAACGTTTGGCTCTTGCGAAACCAAGTCAATAATGCTCTCGTCATCTTCTTCAGATAGTGACGCTAGCACTCTCTGACGATTCTCTCGATCTGTCGGACGAGATTGGGAATGGTCCAAGACCCAGGCTGGTTCTTCCAGGTTCTTACCTCGGTTGTTGGCAGCGGGCGCCTCATCCGTATCAACTGCATGCTTCACGTTTTCGTCCGGCAAAGAACCCAAGTTATTCTTAACGGAGAGAAGATCAAGCTGACCGGAACTGTCACTAAGAAACTCATCTTCGCTGTTGGCAAAAGACATGAATTACCCTTGTGAATCCGCACACATGCTCCCAAAAGAAAATATTTCTCTGCTAGTGAGATATCTCGAAGCGCAAATCCCAAGACGGCAGCAGAGATTAGTGTGGCACATGCAGCCCTTGCAGATTATGAAGATTAGGATGAAATTAGAGCACCGTGGAACGAATATGTTCTGGAGTGCGGACACTCACCGACATTCGCAGCTTTTTGCCTGTTTCAGAGAAAATCCCAGCTCATAAATCCATTCGCAACGAGTCGAACCTTGAGTGCAGAAGGGTCGCTGTTGCTAGTTTTTGCAGTCGTGTGTTGTTGGGAGGCTTGCTCGATGAGCAACAACGGTTTATGGTCGTAAGGTAGCGTGCCGTGCAAATCCCGAGAGCCCTTCGTGCCAAACAACACAAAGCTCGGCTGTAATTCGATTCGATGCTGTAATGCGAGCAATCTGCCACTCAGTACTGACAGCAATGAAGGATGGAACGTCTTCCCAAATTCTATCCCACCGGCCACTGTGGGCCTTGCACGAGGTGAGGGCGTCTGTCAACGACGACATCATTAGACCGTAGAAAGGTTTTCGAGACATAGTCCCCAGACGTCTTCATCCTGACCCAGGCCCTTTTATTTCTGTGTTTTCTAAGCGAAGAGCCTGAGAAGTACCGACTTCGGGATCGAAGCCGTCAAGAAGCGCCACAACTCCCCGGTTTTTGCGTTGCGCAAAATGGACAATCCCAATCATTCAACAGCTGTTGCTGACGCATCCCCGCAACAAGCGCAACAAGAAGAGTTAAATGAACCAAATAAGCTATCTCCTGAACAAGTTGCTGCAAACGTTCTCGAAGAACGCCAATTTCGCGTGTTTCGTCCATCTAACGTTCGGTTTGACCCCAGAAAGCTCGATGTTCCGGATGACTTCTTCGAACCCACGGCAACTGAGCTCAAGCACTTGGTGCAGCAAAGTGCGGCGCATATTGCCGAAATGCAGGAGAAGCCTTTATTGACGAAGAAACTACGCGACGCCGAAAAGCAGAAGCGCATGAATCGCTTCCGCAACGCCGTAATACGCGTGCTTTTCCCTGATCGCATTGCAATTCAAGGTACTTTCAAGCCGACAAGCACCATTCGGGAAGTTATTCGTTTTGTCAGAGCCGCGCTGTTGGATGCGCGAAACGTCAAATTCCATTTATTTGTCGTCCCGCCAAAGAAGAAGCTGTTAGACGTGAAGAAAACTCTGTGGGACGAGCAACTAGTGCCAGCTGCCTTAGTTCACATTGGAATAGATGAAGGACCGTCCGAATGCAGTCAGTTACTAAAGCCACACCTACTGGAAAGAATCGAAGACACACCCGAAAGTATAGCAGCAAGAGCTGTGGAAGCACAGCTGCCTTCATCAACTTTATCAAGCCCGAACAGCTCTGAGAAGAAATCGCATAAACACAAAGCGACGAAGAAGATCCCCAAGTGGTTTAAGAAGAAATAAGCGTGAGGGGTCAACAGGTTGGCGGTTCTCAACTCTCTGGGCAGCTTGCCCTTCAAATCTTGGGATTCAGATCAGGAGGGGTCGCACATCCGTTATTTAAAAGACATGTACGCACACATTCAACAGCGTGTATGATAGATAGCGCTTCACCATTGTTTTGAACAAAGAACTTGTTTCCATACGTAGCGGAAAGAATTGACCAGAAACGCGGGGGAAGCAGCTTGTCTACATTAGCACCAACGTTGAACTTGAGAAGCTGCCCGCTGCCGCCAAAATAATCGGCAACGATGACAACTGTATCATCATTCACTGCCCAGTAATCTCTAATGGCGAGGCCGGGACTCTGTGGATATCGTTGGGTCAAAACGCGGACTTTAAACCCTGTTCTTCGCTCAAGGTCTGCGATCTTGTTCTGCAGTCGATGAATTTCTCCAGAGGCGAGGAAGCGCTCGAGGTCAATCACAGTGGTGTCTTCTTTGGGGAGCAAATCTGGGCGATTGACGCCCTCTGGTCGTGCCGCGTTTGCTGGCGCTGGCTTGATAATCATGGGCAAAGCTAGTGAGGTGAGCACGTGCACCGCACCAGAACCGAAAGCGCGGCGTGAGACTCGCACGGCGTTTCGATTCTCAGCAGCTTTACAAACCACGTGCCTCCGCGTGATTAAGTTGACATTGAGAGTGTGGACAAAGGCAGGCATCGCAGAGCTCTGTTGCAACCCGAGCTGTTGGTCGAAAGCGGGGGACGGCACAAGAAAGGAGATTGCAAAGATGGACGAGCGGCATCGTACAGTAAAACAGGGGGGGCTTTCCAACATTTGTGTTGTTTTCATGTTTTGGCTGCCAAAAGATTCAGCAACCGGTGCACGAGCGTACGGTGACGAGTGCTGAGACCGGTGCGCGGGCGCGCGATGTAAGCGAGAGCCCGTTGCCACGGCGGAGCGCGTTTCCGCCATCCGCCGCCTCCGCGACGGGACGCGACACGCTCTGCGTCTCTGGTGCAAATGAACTTCCCGACGCTGGCGCTCAGATGCTCGCGATCGGCCCGCGTGTCGCAGCGCACGGCGTCGATTCTGCGCGCAGCTTCAGCGAAACGCTTTCTCAACCTGCACGAGTACCAAAGCCAGCAGTTGATGCGCGACTGCGAGATCAACGTGCCGAAGGGCTTTGACGTCGACTCGCGCGAAGCGGCACTGTCGGCCGCCGAGTCTCTGGCCGGCAAAGACATTGTTGTCAAGGCGCAAGTGCTGGCGGGCGGAAGAGGCCTCGGCACTTTTAAGAATGGATTCAAGGGCGGTGTGCACATCTGCTACGACGCCGAGAAGGCGGCGGATGTGGCCGGAAGCATGATTGGTCAGTACCTTGTCACCAAGCAGACTGGAGAACAAGGCAGGCTGTGTTCGAAGGCACTGGTGACCGAACGGGTTTACTTGAGGAGGGAAATGTACTTTGCGATCACGTACGATAGAGAAAGCCAGGGCCCGGTCATCATCGCAAGCCGTGTCGGAGGAACGTCCATCGAAGACATTGCAGCCTCCGATCCGTCGGCCATAACAAAGATTCCCGTGGACATGGGCGAAGGGCTGACCAACGAAGGCGCCGAAACGTGCGCAAAGGCCCTGGGGTTCACGGGAGAAGCGGCGCTAAAAACGGCGGCGGATCAGGTGCACAAATTGTACAAGCTTTTCATTGACAAGGACGCCACGCTGGTGGAGGTGAACCCCATTGCCGAGACGCCCGAGGGCGGCGTGATCTGCATCGACGCCAAGATCAATTTTGACGACAACGCGGAGTTTCGACACAAGGATTTGTTCGACATGCGCGACACGAGCCAGGAAGACGCGCGCGAAGTGCGGGCGCACGAGTTCGACCTCAACTACATCGGGTTGGACGGCAATATTGGGTGCTTGGTAAACGGGGCTGGGCTGGCAATGGCAACCATGGACATCATCAAGCTGCACGGGGGAGATCCTGCCAACTTTTTAGACGTTGGAGGGAGCGCAACTGAAACTCAGGTAACGGAGGCGTTTAAGATTTTGAACGACGATCCTAAGGTGGAAGCTATACTTGTGAACATTTTTGGAGGAATCATGAGGTGTGACGTGATCGCACAGGGTATCATTAACGCAGCTAAAACTATCGACATGCGCATTCCGGTGGTGGTGAGGCTTCAAGGCAACAAGGTGGACGAGGCCAAGGCGTTGATAGGGGCTAGCGGTCTCGAGCTGGTGGCGTCGGACGACCTCGACCAAGCGGCCAAGAAGGCGTGCACGCTGGCCGAAATCGTGAGGCTGGCCAACTCTGTAGACGTGAACGTGGCGTTCCACACGTAAAGGTAGCTCGGGCTTGTGAGTTGTGTGTTTAACTAACTACAATCTGCGTTGGCTTCCAAACACACACAACGTGGGCGCGGCGGTCAGCGGCGCGTGTGCAGCTTGCCAAACTTGATGCCGAAAATGGACATGCGGCCGTCCTTGTCTGGCTTGTGCTGGCTCTTCTCGGCGCTCTGCTGCTGCGCGGGGGCGGGCGGCGATTCGGGGGGGCGCTGCTCGCCCTTCGGGGTGAGGGCAATGCGCTCGAGCGAGTCGGCGTCGTGACAGACGGACGCCATGAAGCGGACGGTGCGCTTGCGGCGCTCGCCCATCTTGCGCAGCTTTCGCAGCTGCGAGAAGTCGCCGTTCCTGATCAACTGCAGCTGCGCCTCGTCCGGGTCGGTGTTGAGCGGCGGCAGCTCGTGGAACACGGGCGGCACGGCGTTGCGCGGCGTCGGGAACGGGTCCGAGGCCGGCACGTAGTAGCTGCCGATGAAGTCCATGCGGCGGGCGGGCGCTGGGGCGGTGCGGGCTGGCGGCTCGAACGGCGGTGCAGTGCGCGGCGTTGCGGCGCGGCGCGGCGCGGCGCGCGGCGGGTGCGCGGCGGCGGCCGGCGCTCTTATGCGGCGCGCGCGGCGGCGGCGGCGGCTGATTTGAACGCTGCGGCGGCGCTTCCCGATGGGGAAGCGCGCGGGGGCGGCCGGCGCCCGCTTGCGCGCGGCGGACTGGCGCGTGAATTGGGGCGCGGCGCGGCTGCTCGGGGCGAATGGACGCCCGCTCAGGCGCGGAGCGGCGCGCCGCGGCGGCGCGCGCGCGCGCACGGCTGCGCCGCAGCACCACAGGCCGAGTGGCGCGGCGGAGGGCGGCCTCGTGCGCGGCGGCCGCAGCGCACGCGGCGCTGGTGCCCGCCTGCGCCGGCCGCAGCGCGCGGTCGCTCGCGCGCAGCGCGCGGCGGATGCGGAGCCGGCCGCACAAGTGCTCCCCGGGCGCGCGCGCCCGCGCGCGCGGCGGAGGTGCGCACGCTGCCGGGGTGAGAATGCACCGCGCGCCGAGCGCGGGGAAGAGCGCGCGCGCGCCTGGCGGCGAAGCGGCTTTGGCTCACCGCGCGCCGCGGCGCGCTCCGTGGTGGCGCGCAATTGGCCAGTAGCGGGCGCCGCGAGCCGCTGGCGGCGCGCGCGGCGCGCCAAAACGGCCGCGAGGCACGCGCCGCGCGACGCCGCGCGCGCCCGAGCGCCGCCATGTCGCCCTCCGGCGACGACGCGGACAGCGGCGCGTGCGCGGGCGCCGGCGCCGGCGCCGGCGCCGGCGCGGACGCGGGCGCCGGCGCGGAGGCGGGGCGGCCGAGCAAGCGGCGGCGCGCGGGCAAGAAGGGCGGCGGCGGCAGCGGCGGCGGCGGCGGCGGCGGGAGCGGCGGCGGCGGGAACGGCGGCGGCGGCGGCGGCGAGCTGTCGGCCGAGGAGCGCAAGCGGCAGCGCGTGCTCAAGAACCGCGAGAGCGCGATGCGCAGCCTGGCCAAGAAGGCGCAGTTCTCGGCGCGGCTGGAGGCGCAGCAGCGCGAGGCGGCGGCGGCGTGCGCGCAGTCGCGCGGCGCGCTACGCGCGCTGCTGCGCTCGGCGGCGGCGCTGAGGGCGGCGCTGGCGCACGTGCCGGCGGACGTGGCGCAGCTGGGCGCCGACGTGGACGCGGCCGTGGGGCGCGCGGCGGCGCTCGGCGCGCAGGGCGACGACGCGGCGAGCGACGGGGCGGCGAACGGCGCGGGCGGCGGGCAGCATCAGCCGCTGCCGGAGCAGCTCTCGCCCGAAAAAGACGCCATCTTCTGATGTGTGATGCGTCGTCTCTCGCTGCGGCATTGTGTTTGTGATAAAGGGCACTTTTGTTTACGACTGCATCGGCGCTGCGCGAAAGTTTGTTGCGGGTGGCGCTGCGCCATGGGCGGCGCTGCGCTGCGCAGCGCGGGCGCAGACGAGGCGTTGTGGGCGCAAGCGGGCGCATACACAAAAAGGCTGTATGCGGTGGGTGGGTCAGAAGATGGCAAGCGCGCAAAGGCGGCGGGGTGCGAGCGGCCATGGGGTGCGTGGTGAGTCAGAGATGCTCGTTTGAAGGTAGTCCGAGAGTTTCCACATAGACGAGGCAAACGCGAAAACCGCGAGAGCACAACCTTGAGACAAATGCCGAGTGATCATCACAGTGCGCTTCGCAAGAGGTGCGGCGGCGCGGCGCAGGAGGGGGGCCGCACAGCAGCATGATGGCACTTACCGAGGTGGGTGCGGGGCGCGATGTGGCGACATGCGCTTTCGGGTGGTGAACACAAACGACGCGCGGTCAGTGGGGGCTGTGGCACGGACGAGGGCAGGGGGGGCGATCGGTGGCCGTCAAAGACATTAGCTTTCATCTTCACGCGCAGCGACTACAAAAACTGAGTCTCAGTGCGCACTAAAGCTCGTCATCTAATAGTAAAACTATGGGGTCATCCTCCGGAACACGCGGTGGGCTGGGCGTGGGTGGCATGACGTACCTGTGTGCGGGGCGGGGAGAAGCGTGAGGCACGCGGCAACAACAAGCACAAGAGGTCAGCAATGAACTGAGAGCGGCGGGCGCGTCACACGTTCCGTCAGGCCTATCATATCGGTCCGCAGAGTGTCAGGTGTCGCTGCTTGTTGCAGCGTCGAGATGATGCTGATCACTAGGATGTGTGTTTCGGCGTGAATTGCTCATCATGCGGAAGGGCGCGCGACCGCCAAAGTGGAACGCTCGGATGCACGCAACTTACGCTGAGCGCGATCGGCGCGCAAGCGGCGCGGCGCGCGGGCAGCGCAGCGCGCAAGATGCGCAGCGCGCAGCGCGCCGGGGCGACTGCTCGGCGTGGCGCGACACCGCGCCGGTCGCACGCCGCGCGTGGCGGAGCGTTATGTAGCGGCCGGCGGCGGCGCCGGCGTCGCAGCCATCCCGCGCGCGCCGGCGCGCGCTCCCGCGGCCGCCACGGCTGCCACGGCTACCGCGGCTACCGCGGCTACCGCGGCTACCGCGCGCAGCAGGCGGCGCGTTGTGGCCGCGCGCGCTGACGCGAGGCGGTGGACGGCGCGGCGCGGTGGACGGCGCGCAATGCAAACTGCCGCCGATGCGCTTTTGCACGCCGCGCGCGCGCGCATCGCGCGCAGCTCGTTGCCGCCGCGCTCGCGCCGCGCCCGCCGCGCCCGCCGCGCCCGCCGCTATCGCGGGCGTGCTGCTGCGCGCGGCCGTGGCCGCGGCCGCGGCGGCGGCGGCGGCGGCGGGCGGGCGGGCAGCCGCGTGATGCGCGGCGGTGCCGCCTTCGGCGCGGGCGCGCGCCGTTCCACCGCGCGCGTGCGCAATGCTGCACACTGCGCCGCGCGGCGCGCGGCGCGCGGCTGTCGGACGCTGTCAGGCGCCGTGACGGCGGCGGCGGCGGCGGCGGCGGCGGCGGCGGCGGCGGCGGCGGCGGCTTGTCGAAGTGGCGCGGCTGCGCCAAATTCAGGCGCGGGCGCGGGCGCGGGCGCGGGCGCGGGCGCGGGCGCGGGCGCGCGGCGTGCCGCGCACTGTGCGCGCGCGGCGGCGAGGCGGCATGTCCGGCGGCGCGCCGGTGTAATTGGACCGTTGCGGCGCGCGCGGCGGAGGCGGCGGCGGCGGCGGCGGCGGCGGCGGCGGCGGCGGCGTGCGCTGACGAGGCGGCGAGCGCGCGCGCGCGCGCGGCGCGGCGCTCTAATTTCGAGGGGGCGCGGCGGCGGCGGCGCAGGCCCGGCGCAGCGCGGCGCAGCGCGGTGCGGCGCGGCGCCATGTGCTTGACGTGCATTCCAACCGCTCGCGCGACTACAGCGCGCGCGGCGCAGTACGTGTTGCGCCGCGCCGCGGGCGGTGGAACGGGCGGGCGCAAGGGCGCGGCGCCAGCAATGGGCGCCGGTGCGCGCGCGCCGCCGCCGCCGCCGCGTGTGAGCTGAGCGCGCTGCGTCTAGCGGCGGCGCGCGCGCGCGCGCGCGCGCGCGCACATCGCGTTTCAAATCGCGCAAGTGACTGCTTTCCACCGCGCGGCGCGCCGCTCAAACGCGCCGCGCGCAATGAGCGCGTTCCTCCCCCGCCGCCGCCGCCGGCCGCCGCCGCCTGGCAGCTCTCCGCGCGCGTCACAGGCGCGTTGGCCGCGCCAGCAGCGCGCGCTCATGACAGTGGCGCCCCGCCGCGCGCGACGCATTGCTTCATTTTAATCTCCGTTCCAAACTCGCGTCACGCCTTACGCAGAAGCTGTCCACTTCTCCCTCGCCCAAACGTTTTGGCGTTTAATCTTGGCGCAACTCCGCGTCGAGATCCAACTCCGCCGCTCAGCTGCCCGCCGATCTCACCCGCTGCGCCTCCCCTCCTCAAAATAAACTCAACTTTCCAATCCGTTCTTATACACGCCGTGCCAACCTCCCCCCGTCCGCCCCTCCGCCACCCCCCCGCCACCCCCCGCCGTAGACTTGCACTCTCCGCTGCCGTTCTTGCTTGCCCGCCTGTTCGTTATCCCGTCGTCGCCGTTGCCATCGCTCGCCGTGGGAGACGCTCCACAGTGCACCAGTGTTTCCCTTGAATGCCCCGCACCCCGATACCCTATTTGCTTTCCCCATAGTGGCTCCCAGAACCTTGGTGTTGTATATATCGCCTAGTCGTAACTTGAACCCCCCCCCCCGGTCTAGACCATGAGCCTTACCACGGCAGCAGGCAATGCCTCTACTCCACCGCACCCCCAAAATCCCCCCACGTCGCCTGTACTTTCGCCCTCTCCTCGTACCCCATCCAACCTGTCCAAGCCGCCACCCGTCTTCCATCGCTCTGTCGATGAAGAGTACGCGTTTCGAATGATGTTACAGTGTTCGGCCGCGCAGTACCCACAGCAGATGTGTGTGTTGCGCCGCCTCAGCAACCCCACGCTGCTCCCTTACGCTTCCCGCCGCGCTGCTCTTATAGAATGGCTCGCAGAAGTGTGTGTGTATTTCGGCATCCGCTCGCTCACCTTGCACATTGCCGTGCGCTTCATGGATGCGTTTGTTCCCACCATCCCCTGGAGCTCCTCCCTGTGTCCCCTGTACGCCTTGACGTGCCTGTACACGGCCTCCAAATATGACAAGTCTCCAACCCCCACGCCCCCAATCAGCGAATGGGAGCGTGTTGGTGAGACAGGTTGTAGCGCCCACAACATTCGCGCCATGGAACTGGTCCTGCTCTCTGCTCTGCAGTGGAACCTTGCATACAACACACCCGTGCACTACCTGCTGGAATATGTGTCTGTGCTGCATACGCTGCTCCCCGTCGCGCCCAATCGTCATGGCGCTTGTCCCTCGAGCCCCCACGCAACACACCCCCCTGCCGATGCCTGGCATCACCAGCCCGTGCTGGACCGCACCACTGCCGAACCGTTCGACGCCGCCGACCACGACATCAGCGACCTGTCCGACGACGACGACTGCCAGCCCCCACCCAACCGCGCGCACGCGCGCCGCGACCCGTCGCGCGCCGCCAGCCAGCCGCGCGCCGCGCGCGCGGCGGCGGCCGAGGCGCGCGGCGGCCGAAGCGCGCGGCGCCTTGCCCCCGCGTCGCCGTGCCGCGCGCTGCGCCAGCGCTACCACGCGGCGGCGCGCCTGCTGGACCTCGCGCTGCTGCACCCCTCCGTGTACCTGGCGCACGCGCCGCGCACGCTGGCGGCCAGCGCGCTGCTCATCGCGTCGCACGCGCGCGGCGGCGGCGGCGGCGGCGGCGGCCTGCCGCCGGTGGACGCGGCCGCGCTGTGCGCCGCCGGCGAGCGCCAGGTGGCGGCGAGCACCGCCGCGCTGCTGCGCCTGCTCGGCGGCGGCGGCGGCGGCGGCGCCGCGCCGCGCCCCGACGCGCGCCGCCGCGACTAGCGCGCCGCCGCTCGCAGACGCACCCGCTGCGACTAATATCTTTTTTCACCATCTCTCTTGGTAGGGTTAGTCATACAACACACACACACTTCTAACAAGCCGAATGGAGTGCGGCGCGCTGCTGGCGCGCCCCGCAAGCCGCATGCACCCATTTCGCCCTCTCGTGCTCCGTAGAATAGTCGTTTACAGCATTCGCCAAATGGTTTTTTTAAACAAAATGTTTTGCTGTAACAAATGCTTGCTTGCCGCACACCGGCGCAGCGCTCATGCCAATCACTCCATTTCGTCGCAACACAATCGCTGTCCAGCTCCTCTGCAAACTGCTGCTGTCCCAGCCTTGTATTCCGCCCCCTCGCACGATGCCAAAAGCCAATCGCTCTCGTGAGCAACACCCTTTTGGTAGTACGTTGTGAGTTCGCAGTGAGCAGTGATCAACAGCCACAAACGCCTAGTCTATTTTACGTTCTCAACTTACCAAAAACTTTTAACAGTTAACCTGCATACAAGCTCATGTTGAGCTTGTCTTGCACGACAGTTACGACATTGACATATTGCCATTCGAGTTGAGCGTGCCGCGAACAAAGCCCGCATCCCCGACATAAATATCGGAAAACAAGTCTGACATCGGTGGGTGCGGAGCGGTTTCGGCAACTTTGACTGCCGCATCAACTTCCTTTCTGATTTTCTTTTCTTCAGCCTTCAATTCCTTGGCAGTAGCCCAGCCATGTTCAATCAGACGCGCCTTCACCCGGTCAATGGGATCACGACTAGCTTTCACAACATTAATCTCGTCAATGGAACGATACCCCAGACCTTGATCAGAAATACTGTGACCCTTGTAGCGGTAAGTGTCCATTTCAACGTAGATGGGCCCGTTCTCACGCGCGTAGTCGGCGGCGAATTTCATCCCTTCGCGCACACACAGCACATCCATACCATCCACGCGAATTCCCGGAATGTAGTCGCCTCTGGTGTAGAATTCTTCCGATTTTGCGCTCCTCTTTGTCGACGTCCCCATTCCGTACCGGTTGTTCTCGCACACAAACACCGTGGGCAATTTCCACAACGCCGACATGTTGATCACCTCAAAGATTTGCCCTTGGTTGGCCGCACCGTCACCAAACATGGTGATGGCCACCTTTCCGGTGTTGTTGTACTTTTGCGCAAACGCCAGCCCGGCTCCGAGCGGGCCCTGGGCGCCCACAATCCCGTTTCCGCCGTAATAGTTGTTCTGCGGCTTGTACAAATGCATGGAACCCCCTTTTCCTTTCGAGCACCCATTCACCCTTCCCGTCAGTTCGGACAGAATGGATTCCACAGAGTCTCCGCGCGCAAGCTGTTGGCAATGGTTGCGGTACGCTGTGATGAGGCAGTCGTCATATGTGATGGCAGCCTCCATGCCCACGGCCACAGCTTCCTGGCCGTTGTAGAGGTGGCAAAAGCCGCGCACCATTTGACGCGTGTAGAGCGCGTCCGACTCCATTTCCATGCGGCGCATGAGATACATTGTGCCGAAGTACTGATGAAGCTCGTCGGCGTTGGAAACAGCTTTCGGCTCCGGCGGGTCTATCCTGTGCGTGGCGAACGGCGTGATGTCGAACACCACCTCTGACGGAGGCGGCTGTGGCACAGGGTGCGATGAGGGCGAGGCATCGCGACGAGGGGGGGTGTCAGTGAGCTGCGTTTGCGGCGGCGCTTCGACAGGCGGTGCGCGCTCCGCACGCTCGGGCGGCGGCGGCGAGGGACAAGTGGCGGCCGAGGGGAACAGGCGAGCCCAAACGGAAAGGTGACGAATGTAGCTAACCTGTGTGGAGAGGGGGCGCTGTCGGGCAGCCAGGCGCGCGAGGCCGGCGCGCGCGGCGATGGCGGCGCTGCGCATCATGGTGCAGGGCGCGGGCGGGACGCGGCAGGCACCGGATCGGGCGCGAATCGAAGTCTGCGGCTGGGCGGAACTGGCGCGCAGTCGAATCGCGCGCGGCGAGCGTGAAAGGCGGATGAGTTGACGTCTCCGCGCGCGCGCGGCTGAGCAGGGCGCGCCGCAACCATAATTCGCACCGGCACACACATGTGCGCCGGGACGCTCCCCGCCGCATCGCCCGCGCGCGTGCCCTCGTGCGCACATGCAACGGGCCATAAGCCGGCGGCACAGCCCCCAAGCCTTGCACACGTGGTCGCGTGTCCGTGTGGCACCGACCTTTTACGCTTCATGCGGCGTGTGCGGCGTGTGGAGCGTGTCTGGCCTGTAAAGCGTGTATGACGTGTGCGGCGTGTGCGGCGTCTGTGTTGGTGTGCGTGGACCAGCGCAGCATGAGAATGCTCCGTAGCCCACCTCGCGTTGCTGCGCCCGTTGGCACTGGCGCCCGCTTTCAGCGTTGGTACTTTAGCCGCGCCGCACCTCGCTGTTACGCCCTTCCCTTTGTGCCCTTCCCCGGTCGCGCCCGCGCGCCCGTCAACGCCATGATTTCCCCCCACCCCTACTACAAGCCGTGGCTTGAGCTTTACCGCACGGATTTCGCCCGCCTTCGCTCTCTGCGCCGCAGCCAGTGCGCCGCGCCCGACCAACAGGCGCTTGACCAGCCCGCGCCGGACACGCCCGCCGCAGAGCAACAGCAGTCGCAACCAAAGCTCGACATTCTTTCGCTCCCAAGTGAAGTGCTCTCAAAAATCTGCTCCTTCCTGGAAGCCGAGCACCTCGCAAACCTCGCGCAAGTCAGTTCCGACCTCATTTCACACGCATACGACCCCAAGCACTGGCATCGAATTGCGCGCGATACGTGGCCCTCCGAAACCGGCCGCCAGCTCCAGAGGCATCTGTACGTCTACAAGACTTGGCGAATACTCTGCACGCGGCGCCCGCGCCTGCGCACCAACGTGTTGTTTGTGCTGCGACACCAGTTCACCAAGAGCGCATCGCGTTTTGCTTCCTCGGAGCCGCAGGCACCTGTCTTCCTAGTTACATACTACCGCTTCCTTCGCTTTTACGCCTCGGGCACTGTTGTGGGTCTCACTACACCAGAGGCGCCTCACATTGCTTACCGCCGTGTTCGCGACCCTCGCGGGAAGCTCGCCAGCTGTGACCGAGATGAAATGCGTCCCATCGTGGGCAGTTACACCTTTGACGAAGCGAGAAGGAGAGTGCGCGTGGTACTACCAATGCAGCACCCAAAGTTCCCCAACATGCGTGGAGGTCACAACGTCATGGAGTTCACGTTGGCGAGCACAGTGGATGGCGCGTTCGACAGGCTGTATCTCACAAACCACTTCGCGACAACAGACGGTTCAAGCGACGCGGCCACCGCTTTGGTTTCCTACTGTGCCGACGCTTTTGTGGGAAAGCCCTTCCGCCTCATTCCTTTGACGGGGTTCAGCGAGCGCGTGTACCGCGAGTTTCCCGCAGACGACGCCATCGACCTGGCACAGTTGTACGAAATGAACAGAGCCGCACGCGCTGAACAGCAAAACAAGCGCGCGCATCGATAACACTTTGTACTTTTTTTTTTCTCACGCCTCGCGAATTGACGCGGGCAAGTTGGCGATCGTTTCACGTGCGACGCGCCAACAGTCCTCGGACATTTCGCCGTGCGGGTTTTGTAAGCGATCCTGTATGATTCTTTGCTCGTAGTGTGCGTCGATTAGCTGCAGGCAGAAGCTGCGTGCACTTATTGTCGTTGCATGCGTAGACGGACTCCAGTCGACAAAGTATTCGACCACGGCGCTGACGTGCGACTGCGTTGCGTACACCGGTCGCACTTGGTACTCCGACGCGCCGTCAACTTGCGTGACGGCTCCGACCGACCATTGTTGCGTGGAATTGTGTGGCCTGTAGGCCAGGAGGTCGCCTTCCAGGATGACGTGCTGCTGGTTGGGGCGCGGTTCAGCGCTCGAAGCTGTCAAGCGGCGCCTCAGAGATGGACGGTGTGGGCGCGAAAGCTGAGCGAAGCGCGGTCGAACAGTGACGCTCTGAGCACATGTATACGTGCCGGCACATGGCGATCTAGGCCAGGGCGAAGTGCACGGAAGCAAGAGAAAAGCATTCGATTGTTTCGAGGGTGTGCAGAATGGCTTCTTGTTGGTCGTGGTCAGCTGTAACATATTAGTATTTACTGAGAGTATTGGCCTCGGGAAAACAAAAGGACTCGTTGCGCTTGCGAGTGCATGACGGTGCAATTGGCAAGGATGGTGGCTGATGACTACGTTTACTTGAGGATGTTATGGAGGTCGAGGTGCAACGCTAACCATTAAGCGATTAACTTACAGCCACAGCGCTGCTGCTCGGCACTGTAAAGCAGGCAAGACGGATGGTCAACAAACAGTTTCACGGGAGGCGAGACCGTGTGGCATGGTAAGGTACACGTGCGTTGAACAGAGTGCTTTGAAAACTCGGTCAGCCAATGCTCGAGGCTAAGGCTGGTTCTGCACGGAGAGGGGGGTGAATACTGTTGCACCATTTCATTTGCGCCAACGTACACTGGAAGCGTAACAGTTTGCTGCGGACATTCACCCTCAGTGTGCCGTGCGGGGGCGTCGTCGTGCGCGCTTTTCGCAACTGGCGACACCAACACCTTGTACATGCAGCAGACGGCTGGGCGGCAGGTGAAGCGAGTCCAGCACACGTCACTGCGCGCCCCAAATGCACGCCACGTGCGCACGTGCGCCATCACACCGCATGCCGAACGCGGCGGAGACGAGCGCCGCGCTGACGAGCGCCGCGCTGACGAGCGCGCCCGCCGGCGTGTGGCAGCCGCGACGCTGCGAAGGGCAGCGACGGAGCACCAATGGAGCACGTCGCGCGGCGCACAACCGTCGCGCGCGGAGCAGTGCGGCGCGGGGGCGCGCTGTTGGGACGAGCACCGACGGCGGCAGCGCGCCGGGAGCGCAGCGCGCCGCGCGCGCGCTCGCCCAGATACGCGCGCGGCCTGAGAGGCGCACGTGGCGCGGCGCGCCGCGGCGTGGCGGCCGCGCGCACTGCGCGTGCTGCGCGCCACGCCATGGCCGCCGCGCCGCGCGGCGGCCGCGGCCAATCACCCCGCGCCGAGGCGCCGCCATGCGCCGCGCCGCCCAAAAAATCTGCGCGAATCGGCGCCGTGCAAGCGCTTGCATGGCAGCCGTCCGTCCGCGACCGCGCCGCTCCCCCGTCCCCGTTGCGCCTGCGCATTCGTGACCAGAAGTTGCGCGTCGGGTGCTCAGCTCTCCTCGCCCGCCATCCCGCCGGTCGCTGCAGACGGGCGCCCACTTTGGCCGCGCCGCCGCCGCCGCCGCCGCCCTCTTTAGCTCCTCCCCCTCCTCACCCAGGTCGCCGTCCCCCCACCGCCTCCATCGCCCCCCGCCCGCAGCTCACCGTCTCACCCGCTCGCTTGTGCCGCCGCTTACCTTCCGTACGTGCCGCTGCTCGCACGCACGCTTGCGCGCTCGCTGCCCTCCACCTTTGCCCCCTCCCCGTCATGGTGCTGGAGCACCTTGTCTCTAAGCTCCATGTGTACGATCCCGGCCTTCAATCCCTCTCCGCCTTCCCGGATGAGCTCCGCCAGCGCGTGCATACCTGGATTGCCAACCTCTCCACCGATGACGACTCCCTGTCGCGCTCCGTCCTCGACGAGCTTCGCCGCGAGATGCGCGCCTGTCAGCGCAAGCGCTACACAACGTGCCCGCAAACCGTCGCCGCCCTGGAGGCCATGTACGTCTCCCTGCTTGGCCACCACTGCGACATGATTCGAGAGGCCGCCGTCGTCGATCTCAACGTTTTGTACGATGCGCACGATCTGCAGACCGCCGACGCCCTCCCCGTAACCGTTGCCACCGTGGGTGAGACCCCCACCGTCGAGGTCCTGCTCCGTCACCACGCCCATTTTGACCCGGCCATCATCAACGACTACGCCGCCGTGCTTCGCCTGTTTGGCCCGCAGCCCGACGCCACCGCCGAGCCTGACTGGACTGAACTCTCCCTCAACGTCACCGAGCACGGCGTGTATCGCAAACTGCCCCCGTTCCCCAGGCCTGGCTTCTACGACTGGGTCATTGCCGAAACGGGCGACACCTCCCCCATTGTTTTTGATGGCTTCCCCGCCGACTTTGCACGCAGGCTCAGAGGCCGCTTTGTCGTTCACCCCAGCGGCACTCGCGAGTCCGTCATCACCGAAATGCCCGTCGATGAGGTGCACGCGAAATGGGACGAAAACACCGGCGAGCTTCTCCAGAGAGGATCATTTGATTCTGTTCTCCGAGAACTGCCAAAAGTCAAGATGCAGGGCGCTTCCGCCATATATCTCATGGGCGCTCTAGAACGTCCGAGGGACGAAGAGAATGCCTCCCCATTCTCCGTCGTGGAGCGCTCCACCCCAGCGTCAATCCTTGGCGGTGATGTGGCATTTTCCAATCTGTGTGCGGAAATGCGCAGGCTGGGATTAAAACCCATTGTTGATGCACTGGACCGCGTCTCACGCACCCGAATGCATCGAAAGTATCGTCACTTGACTGTCGAAACACTCACAAAGAAGGGAATTCCTCTCAGGCACCCTGGAACGGATGGTCGCGAAAATCAGTGGGAAGATTCTGCGCTTCTTAATTATCGTCGCGTTGAGACATGGAATATGATGATTGCGGAGATCAAGCATCTTGCCGAAAAGTACGGCGTCAGGGGGGTGCGATTGGACAATGCGCAGTCCATGCCGCCCATCATGGCCCCAAACATGGATGAATTGCATTTACAAGACTCCGATGGACAACCACACTATTCTTTGAGCGAAATTTTCTATGGTGCCGTTGTCAAAGCTAACGAAGAATACGGGTATTGGACGTCCGAAGCTGGCATTGAGCGGGGCTACCCAAACCCGTTTTTTGTCAAGTTCTGCCGTGAAATGTGGAACGCATACCCAGATTTTATGGTTATAGCCGAGTCTCACTTCCACAGAGAAGTGCAATTACTCATCTCTGGTGCAATCGCCCATACCGTGCGAGTTCCCCAAATCCTCGCTTCTATATCCGGCAGGTCTCTTCGTCGAGATGGGAGTGTGACTCGCGTGCCGGTGCAGAAAAGGTCAACTGCTCGGACTCTTTCGAGGCTCTATCGCAACGACAAAACCTGGCTCCCGAAGCATCCAATAATGGTCAACAGTACATGCACTCACCTTTCTCCTTTTCCGGGAGCTCTGTACGGCAGAAGAGCATGGTTGGCCGTGGACCTCTTATATTTTCTTCCTGAGATTCCGATGCAGCTGTATGGGGAGGAAAGTGGAAGAGCGTATCGAGCGAACATGAAGGGGATTTCTAATATTGAAGAGATGACCGAGTACGATGTGAACTTCGATGCTGTTTTACCTAAATCTCCGCCGAAAAGAAGCGGTCACACAAGTCCTGCGGACGCTGCCCTACCACCTTTGTCTCTCGGCGCTGGACTGGCTCGCTCTGGTAAGGCGTCACCACTCTCTGCGAAAAAATCACCACCTACTCCTGCAAATCCTTACAAGGGAGCTGGCCTCCCTCCTCTGACACCCCCCACTGGTGCGCCCGAAAGAAAGTTGAAAATGAAGAGAAAGGGTTCTTTGGTGGACATGAAGCGTATCTCGTCCAACTCAGACCTTGTGCGTTCTCGATCCCGAGATGATATGAACGGAGTTTCTGTGAGAAGCATGTCGGCAGCTGACCTGAAACGCATGTCTGACATGGAAGCACAAACGAGACAAGAAATTGGTCCGTCTCTTGGGTATGATATCACTCAGATTACCGGTCACTACGCCCATCGCGCCTCGCTACGTCAAGAATTGGACGCATTACGAGGAGGAGGGATGTGTGTTGTGAACATGGATCCTCAGTTCAAGCATCAAGTTTTTGCGTTTGCTCGCTTCGTTGAGGATCAGATTCTCATAGTCGCCACAAATGTGAAGGATAAGATTGATGGAAGTCAGTTTGGACGGGGCTGTGATGTGGAACTGGACCTACGGGTGATATGGGAACATCTCCCAGATTCATTCACGACGGGGGCTGCGCCTGGGTCGTTTTACACTGTTGTAGACTCTTTTACTGGCAGGGAACACTTAGATGAGGCATACACGTTGGAAGAGCTTATGTTTCGGAAGTATAAGGTCCATCTCCCTCCGCTCGGAACTGTGCTCCTGACACTGAAACCTGTGGAAGACACATTGGAACGCCGTGCTGCTCACTTGTCGACTTGCATCAAGCGACTGCGTGGCTACGAATCAGATGGGTTCAAAGATCCTCGGGAAATTGACTCTGTCTCGCGAATTACGCGTGGAGCGGCAACGTCAGCTAGCGACTTTGCAGCCGCCGTTTTGGCTTTGCGCAACGGTATGGTGAGAGAAGGATGCGATGAAAGCGAATGTGAGCGCCTGCTGCAGCTTTGTATGCAGCGTTCCAGCCAACTCCGTTTCTTGGTGGCATATGAAGGTGTGCCAGCACCAAGAGACTTTGAGCCGCCCGCCGCTGAGAGAATTGTTGCATATTTGACGCACATGTCAATGTCTGCCAAGGATATTAAGTTAATGAACCTCGCCCGGAACGTAGTGACTAGGACTACAAAACTAGGTCCACTTGTGTTCCTGACAGCAGAACTTGGCAGGTTCTCAACTGCGGGAGGTTTGGGTGTCATGGTTGATGAGCTGACCAAAGGGCTTGTGAATCTTGGCCTCGAAGTGTACGTGATCTCGCCCTACTATACCGTCAATCGTAAGAACCAAACGGGATATCTTGGAGACCACATTAGGTGGACCAGGAACGTTTCCGTGGATCTTGGGACTCACATTGTTGATGTTGGTGTTTTCGAGGGCGTGGAAAACGGTGTGAACCTTATCTTCATGGAAAGAGGCGACTTCTTCCCCAAGGTATATGCCGATCCGGGAGGCGCAGTGAAACATCTTCAGACCGTAGTGCTTATGTCTCTTGGAGCACTCGAGGTCTGTTGTCAGAAGCAGTTGTATCCATCAGTTGTCGTCACTAACGATTGGTTACCGAGCTTGGCAGCTGGGTACAGGGAATTTTTTGGAGACTACTACAAACATACCTCGTTTTTCCATCTGATTCACAACCTTGGAGAAGGCGCGTACGAAGGCCGTGTGTATCCTGGTGGTCATGAAGGCTCCCTCGACCACATTCATCGGCTTCCGAGGCATTTGGTTGTAAATCCGTGGTGGAGCCAAATGGTTGTGAATCCTTCTCGTTGTGCCGTCCTGAAAAGCGACAGTTGGGGTACCGTGAGCCCGAGTTACCTTAACGAATTGAAGAGTGGTCATCCACTTAGCGATATTCTACAAATTGCCAAGTCTCCATTTGCGTACCCTAATGGTATTCGAAAAGCTGACAGAGAAGAAGCCCTTCAAACCAAGGGAGCGGCTAGTCATGCCAAGGCCAAGGAGATCCTACAACAACGTTACTTTGGTTTTAAAGAAGGAGACCCTTCTATTCCACTGTTTGCGTTTGTAGGGCGCATTACTTCGCAGAAGGGAGTGCATCTTATCCTGAATGCGGTAGATGAGCTTATTGGGCACACTGGTGGAAAAATTCAGATCTTAGTTGGAGGACCGGCGAACTACAGCGATGAGTACTCAGCTGGATGTGCTCGCCATATGCTAGACTTGCGAAGGCGACACCCATGGTGCTTCTGGGCCTCACCAGACAGCTTTTTTACGGACGGCCCAATGTGCAACCTTGGAGCCGATTTTGGACTGATGCCATCACTGTTTGAGCCAGGGGGTATAGTGCAACAAGAATTCTTTGTAGCAGGAACGCCAGTAGTCGCGTATAAAACTGGTGGGCTGAAGGATACGGTGCACGAATGGAGAAGTGAAATGGGGGAAGGCAATGGTTTTACGTTTGAAAACTATTCGCACGGGGACTTTGTGTGGGCTGTGAAGCGCGCGCTTCGCGTGTTCTCGCAACCGCATGAATACGAAGAACTGCGGACTTGTGCATATGAAACGACGATTGACGTGTCGGAGGTTGCGTGGGCGTGGTCAAGCGAATTCCACAGGCTGAGGAATGCAATGTTCACTCGCGGGGAAGACGTGGCGCACATGATTTCTATGACGGCCAACGAGGAAAGCGAGTTGTACGACCCCGATGCTGCGCCTGTGCTGCTGCAGTGGGGAGGGGCTGGTGAAACTGTTGTGATCAAGGGATCGTTTGACAACTGGTCTGCGGAGTGGCCGCTGAGCAGAGATGTGGGCGAGGGCGGTTTATTTGCATTGCGGTTGCTGCTTCGCCCCGGAGAGTACCATTACAAGTTTAAGGTTGATCAAGAATGGACGGTGGCTGACAACCAGCCGCAGTCGAGGGATGGAGCTGGGTTTGTTAACAATGTTTTAGTGGTTTAGTTGGCAGTAGCGTAAAATGTGTGTTGTCTTGACCGCGCTGCGGTGTTCCATTGGATTGCGCGGGGCGGCGGCAATGGGTGCACCGCCGACCAAAACGTTAAGGCTGACGTGTGCGCATCGCACGGACGCGCGGATAATTACGTGTCGGTCAAAAAAAAGTGGAGAAAAGAAAGGCACATTTCGAAATTTCTAGCACATTGTGGACGGCACTTGCACACACAACGTGGCTCGCACGGCTGGTTCACAGAGCGCACAGGCCTCACAGGTGCACGTGAAACGCGGCAGCAGTCCCCGTCTACGAGGGGCACCAAAAGGCCGCCAAACGCACGCGGTCCGTCACGCTCGCGTGAAGTGGGCGCTGCGCTCACATACAGCACTGCGCGCGAGCACCAGCTCTGCATTAGTTCTCCACCCACACCCACTTGCGAGCCTTTTCTTCTTTCCCATTCATGGTTGTCTGCAGATACTACAGGGAGGGGCGCTGTCGCTACGGCGACGCGTGCAAATTCGAGCACAGAGACCCGGAAGACGGCGACCTTCTCACAAACGATCCTTTCGCCGCTCCGCCTTCCAAACCGAACCGCAGCAACAAGCCGACGCACGACTCGCAGCCGCAATGGCCCCTCAGCGTCATCGGCTCCAGAGACGATCTGTCAAAAGGAAATGACCTGTCTGGCGACATTTCGCCCGAGGAAATGCGAGCGCTGGCGTACTCAATGGCCGCGCGCGGCGTGTCTCCGCAGGTGTCACAGAGGGAGAGCGAAATGGTTGCGGCACATCGCGCCAAGGTGGATGCCTTGTCAAGAGGAGGCATGCAGACGCACGCACCTCTCGGAAGCAACACCATTCAAATGCGAGACCCGTTTGCGGGAGACGATGCGTTTTCTTCAGCATTTGGTGGTCAGAACAACACTGCGGGAATGGCCATGGAGCATGAACACACTATGGGCAACCCGTTCAGCGCGCAGCCGGCAGGGAATCCTTTCGGGCACCCTGCACCGTACGCACAACAGCAACAACAACCTTCTCCGTTTCAGCAACAACCAATCGCACAGCCAATGCAACAACACGCTGCTCAGTCAACGCCTCCGCAGAACCTTACACCCGCTCAAGAACAGCAGTTTAGTGCACCACAGTTTGGCTTTGCAAATGTCCCAGAAACTGCACCACCACCACGGTTCTATTGAGTCATTTAAGTCAGAAACATAGATTTTACTCGAGAAACATTTAAGCGGCAAGGTTTTTTGCATAGGAGGCATCCGAGTGTTGGGTCTAGTGCGTTGAGGAACACTGGGTGACAAATTGAAGCAGTTTGAAAGCCCGCCGATTATGGCACGCAGGCTTGTCACTGTTATGGCGCGGAGTGCGAACAGCCGGCTGATGTTTCTCAGATGTTTAGATGCTTTACTCTCGACGAGCAACGCGACGCAATTGACGACCAGCGTTTGGACGATAACCGGTCGATGATGTAGGGTTCGTCGACGAATTCGTGTCTGATAGAGGTCCGCGACCATCAGCCGTGACGTGGATTTCATACAGATTGTTGAGAATACGCGTCAGAACCGGTCTGTGCTTGTTAATTTCATGCATGGAAAGGTTGTTCACCTTGATAGCATTCACACGATCTCTAACATTTGAGTGCATCCACTTGCGCATTTTGCTCTCACGAACATTGGCTAAATCTTCCACTGAACGTCGTAAGTGGTTAATGTTCACTAGATCATCGGGTGCATGGTGGAATAAAAGGGAAGAAATCTGTTTCTCGGAATCGAGTTGTGTCCAAATGTTACGGTTAGGATTGTGGTGACCGTCGCCGTGTTCTCCTGCTTGGGCCGAGCGGTAATCCTTTCAAACTTACTTCGGAAAAGAAGAAGGGAATCGGTTGCAATTCATCCTCATTCTCTCGTTCGTCAGACAGGCATTTTTCGACATTGCGGACCGTCAGCCATCGAGGTGGAATAATTTTGCATCTTTGAACCTTCTTGAGTGCGAGCGCAAGCCATAAAGGAACCTGTTGAAATGAGACGCAAAGTTTCCAAGTGTACTTTCAAACGTCAGTGCTCTTGGAAATTGATTCGAACAGCATAGAGTGATGTAAACGAACCTTGACGGTGAGGGAGGGCTCAAACGGCCCGAAGTTTCCTCTTACGAGACTGATTACACCAAATCTAACCATGGGACTGATGTCTATGAGTTCATCCTCTGCGAAAAATTCTGAGCGCTGAAAAGCAAGTTCCGACTCGTGTGCTTGTGTTAAATTCACGCCTGTGCTTACCCCCATGGTTTGATGAAACGCAGCACTTCCGGTAGTTGAGTTTCCAATTCAAAGACTGGAGGTTCTGTGTGGCGATTGACTTCGGCGGAGCAACGAATTATAGGCAAGTGATTGCAATCTTTTGCAGGTTTTGAAGCTGGTGAAGACTGAGGAGGAGCCTGAGTGGCAGTTTAGAGAGGCAATTTTTGTTTCGACTGGGTGACACCCTCACTCGCATTTGCTGTCTCTCTGTTCTCGTTCGAACATAAGGGGCGGAAGCGACGATGGATGATTTACCTTGGGTGTAGTGGAGATGAAATGCGTGGTCAGCGCATCTCTGATAGGAGCCTTCTTTGTAAAAAGTAGTCAAGCATCTCTGGGTGTTTATTTTATTTGGCGGGAAATGAACAGCATCAAAATGACGGCATGGAGCTGCAAACCGTAAACCGCAAATATCGCCTTAGACACATGTCCACGCTCAACAGTTATTTTATTTGAAGGTCTCTTGCTTTAATAACGTAAATTGAACTATGTTCCATAATGGACGTTTCGATTTTTAGAGCCAGAGATTTTGCAGGTGTTGTCCGACCAGAAAAGTCGCTCTGATTGTTCTTCCTCCGACTTTAGTAGTTGCCGCACCTTTTCACAATTGACAACAGCATCCGAGCTGCATGTTCTCAGAATTTTTGCCCGAGCTACGCATCTGATCCCCAAGATTCCTCCATGCGCCCTTCCTTTCCTACAATCATACTCAGGTTCAACCCAAAAGGCTTAAAGCATATTCTTCCCAAACCAGTCGAGTTCTTTGTAACAGTTCTATAAGACTTATATATATATCTTTTGCTCTCGCGTCAATCTTTAAAATTATGGTATCATTCTTTGTCACTTCTATGTAATAAAATCAAATTTTGTAGCCCTTGTTCGCGTGTAACATGAAAGAGCGACTGCGGTCGAATGACATTCTCCCTGACAATAACTGTAGTGTGTCTCGTTTTTTAGCTTTGTTGATCTTTCCGCCCCTCGACAACTTGATGAATAGTGATGAAGCCCAATTTGCTTTCACTCCAACATTCTTTGGGTTATTTCGAAGTATACTTTAGAGGATAACTAAACTAGTGTGAGACAACCCAAACCTTTTCAATTTATTTTTAAGTAGAACAAAAACACGGTGCAGCAGCAGATAGAATAAAGCAGGAATCGAATCGTTCTTTGGAAGTGTGCAAATACAAAGCGAACACTTCAAAACTAGTAGTGCAAGTACTATTAAAAGGTCGTCGATATGCCTCAGCTCATTTGACATGGGATTCGTACAAGTAAGGATAGTGTATGCGAGGTACTTTCAAGTTTAAGACATGAGAGACGGTTAGGTAGCCCTCATTTCACGATAGCGATTACCCAAAAAATAAAAAAAACTTGACGAGTTCTTTTTCTTGTTTCCAGAACCTGCAGACACAAATTTTGAGTTGACAAACTGCCCACCGAGTTTTTTCTATGAAGAGCGGGTGAGTCTCCACACAAAGTACCTGTCAGTACAGAAATTCAAAAGGTAAATATGCCATTGTTCATGCGCCACGAAGCGATTCAATGTAATATTTTTTTCCCACTACATTGAGACTTCCTATACCAGGTTTTTCATAACACATCGTAACTCCCACGATTTCCGAAGCAGCCAATTATAATTCCTTTGAAATATGCTTATTGGATGAAGATTAAAGTTTGCAACATTCTGCCTGGAACGTGGGGTGTTCATAGAGAAATAAATGGATTTCTTGAGCTGTCTCAATCGCTGGAGCGTTTGCTTTTAGACGTTTCTGCCTTCGAAACAGTAGTTGCTAGTGATCCTGTACAGGGTTTGTGTTTTGTATGGTCGAACATACTGGCACTTTTTGTAGTTCAGACTTCAGGGTTTTTAGGAGTGGCTTTGATGCCACCCACAAATCCTTTCGATGCGGAAATCGAAAAAAAATTTCACAATTTCCATAAGATTGAGCTTAAACAGCGTATTGATAGGTTTGGTTGATACGGGTATACTGAACGACTACTCAGAATCTGGAACACTCAAATCACAAGTCTTGGGTCATTCGAACAACCTGCCATCGTGCTCTGCGTCTAAGTTCGGGTCAAATCTCTGGCCTTGACCCATCGACAAATTCCGGACACTTCCGCTTGACATTTCAGTAAAGTCGGGTTAAGTGCACAGAACAGAAAAACGCTTCAGTCCAGCTATCTCCATGGTCTATGCGCCACCAACGGTGGCTTCTTATGTTATTGGCGCCATCGTTTTCGTGTTTGGCATCATAGTGCCTCTCACAGTAATGGTGAGTTGACTTCGCTAAATAGACTTAGATGCATCATGTAGGCTGGGAAGCTGACGGGAAATGGGCAACTGTGTGTAACAGGTCATAAAGAACAAGAAGATCTTTTCAAGACAAGAGTAAATACTCGTTGACAACGTATCAAATTCATTTTCCGCTCCCGTTCGTTATTTCGTTCGTGGTTATATTTTCCCAGAACGCAATCCTTGATCTTTCCTTCTTCGCTTGAGAGAAGCTTTGCTTGGAAGAAATAGTATGGGGCAGAAAATGCCGGACTTCAATTTGCCTGAGGAACGGAAAAATACCACCCGAGATACATGCCATCCAAGAATCATCCACAACCGTTTTTTCTAGGAATTGTGTGTAGCGCTGATCCTCTGTTTAATTCGCAATTCGGGTCAGGCATGCATGTTTGTATACTTGGAATCAGTATGGAATGCAATTGGTGGAGAGAGAGTGAACAAAGGCTAGCTCCGGGAATTCGGGTCCATTGACCCAAAGCGATCCAGACGAGCTCCCCCGTGAACCTAGTCTAAAAGTGGAAGAAAGCTCCGGAAACATTCGTTTTCCAGATTGATGACATTTATAAGTATTTGCTGATCTGACTGCTAATACATATTGAGCACGCCGCGTGATGAGTTCTTCACATGGACGCATTACAAGACGAAATCCCAACGAACTAGATTATCAATCGATGGTTGTCTGCTTGGGGGTGTTGAAATGACGATTAGGAACTCTCTAAGGTTTTGGAATCACCTTTGCCTTCTTTCGAGAAAGAGTGGCTTGCTACCCTGTAGAGCTGATACATATTGGTCAAGGCCACGAAAACATTCGCTGCAGCTAGATTGTAGTTGATGGGGATAATTTGGAAGCTCCAACGTGCTTGACAACGGAAAGTGAAACGGTTACACATCAATCGGTCAGAATATGCATGTTGAGAAATGCTCCTGATGAAGAGCTTCTTGTGTTGCACTTACTCCACACTAGACCAGTAAGGGCCAATGCTAAAAAGAATCAAGCACGTCAATGATGCACATGCAAGGAAACGCATTGAGTCAATATTCATACGTCCGGCGATGTTAAAGAAACGAACGAAATTAGCATGCCTGCACCTGCGTACCTGAACACTGTGGAACTGACACATTTTCCACAGGGCGCTTCATATCCGAAAGACCGGCAACCACAAGCCCCCATTTCATAGTGGGCGCCCAGAAGAAAACTACATATGGTGCGCGACGAAAGATTTACAGGTACGCGAAAGCACATTGACATCCACAAAATTAGTAAACTCCTGCCACAGCAATTTTTTCCTGCTTGCTTTGAGATCCGTTGTTCGAGTGGAAAAACTTACCGGTTTTCATCCCAGCTGGATGGTCCCACAAAGCTCTGAGTCGCGCGGCAGCCATGGTGAACTTAAAGTCTAGCCCTCACGGGTCGATCGATGGTGACTATTGACTTCCGATTGCGGTGGCAAGTTCTATCTCTGAAACAGATCGTGCTGAATGATTCCGATGCCAGTTTTCTCTACAGTCGTAGATTGCAGAACGGAAGAACCTCGCTTGATTCCGCTGCCTTCCGGTACAGATGCGAGATTGGTCACGGATTTTAGAATTTCCCTCAATTCCTGCGTAAACAATTAATGCGATGAACAAAAATCTCAACGGGTGTCGAGTCAGAGAGTCGCGGAGTATGCCGGAGATTCTGCGAAAAGCTTTTCCACAGACTGATCCTAAGGTAAAGTAGGCGAGGGTGACTCCACAATACTTTAGTACTAAAGTTATACGGAACCACTTTGGTAAAAGTACACAGAAATAAACCAAGCCAAATCTGTCTTCTGCGAAATATCCGGATTTTCGCTGATGCAAGCGAATGAAAGTGTGCTCGAGGTTTCGCCTGAAAAGCTTCTAATCCAATCCCTCCGCTGAGCTCGAGGTTATTTGTCTTCCGCTGGAGATTAGCATCGCTACGAGTGACGACATCCGCGTGGGTATTTTCTCTCTCCCTCGCTCTCTCTATGAAAAACCAAGTCAAAATTTTCTCCTTCTGTTCTCCGTATTGAACGCTTTCATATCAGAACCCAGTTTCGAAGTCTTTAATCCCTGCGCTGAGTCGTGGAGGTCAGTGCCATTACAAAACCTTAAACACCATAAGTTCCGAGGGTAGTCAACACCCTGCGACATTTCTTCGGCTATGATTATCGCGACGTTTATCGCGTACAATAACTGCGAACGAAGAACTGGCGAGTCCGCAATCGAGGAAAATCGAGTCGAATGCAAAACGAGCTTTGTGTCGCACCCAGCGCTGTTCAATAGGTCCGCATCGAGAAAAAGACGGTTTTCAATTGATACCTTTCACAGAAATCGTGTGTACAATGTGAAGCAAAGACGCATTAAAACTGTTTTGGTGCGTTGCAAGCAGGAAGATGAAGGGGCGAATGCTTCTGAGCTGAGTGGAGAACTCCGAGAGATACTTGAACGATCTATTCAAGACAATCGTGCCGACTCAGAAGACCTAAGAGAATCAGATCGCAGAGTTGTAGAAGGTATTACCGCGGATGGGGCCACGAAGATGATTGAAATAGTTAGTTCCATGAACGAAGACCTGCAAGAGATACAGCAAGGAGCCACGCAAAAGGCAACAGAAATGATACAGAAAGAAACAGATTTACTACTAGAAAAGTATGAGCAAAAAAGGCTCGACATTCTTCAACAGGTTCGAAGCGACCGCCAGGTTATTCAGGAAGAAATCACAAAACTTGAAGGTTTGACAGGAGAAATGGGGGAAAGATCTAAGGACCAGAAACCAGTGACAGACAAGCTTCTCTTTGCATCCACGATGGCATTCACAGTCGCTGCCCTTTTCTACGCGTGGAATGGCTTTGTGAATTCTGATTCTTCCTCATTGTCAAACGCCGCCGTAGACGCATCGGTTGCCGCTGCCGCAGGATATTTTGCGTCTCGCAGACGATCATAAAGCGCACGATTGCCTTCGTTACCCACTCCACATGCACTCATGTGATCAAATCCATCACACAATTACTGACACAGAGACCTGTACGATGACCACCTTGATTTAAGGTGGTCACAAAAGGATAGCGAAGGAAAAAAACCATTTGCGATGATACACGTACAGAAAGTCTTAATTAAAGCCTTGGCAAGCGGAAGGCGAGAAGCGATGTACGGTATACTGTTCGAGCCGCATCAGAAGTGCGAGATTCTACATCACACCGATCGAGCACGGTTTACAAAACCCTTAAATTGTCCCGTTCTATCCTTGTGCGCATGTCACCCTTTGCTGCTCATCATCATCCTCATCATACGCCGTTCCATTTGCTTGAGCCTGTTTGATATGATCTTCGTCAAAGTCGATCAAACCCACCTCATCAACCTCAGCGGCACCCTTGGCAGGTAGTGGCGTGCTTGGACCCAGAACCGCATGAAGAAACTGAATCTGGTTGGGGGTCATTGACTCTGGGAACTTGACATCAAATTTGACAAACATAAAGCCTCGTTCCATTGGATTCTTGTAAATGGGCATACCTTCGTTCGGGATGCTCTTGATTAGTCCCGGGGTGATAACTTTTCCTGGAGGACAACGTACATGAAGAAGACGACCATCTAGCTGCTTGATATAGAAATCTAGTCCACAGAGAGCGTCCACAAGATTAACTTCTTTCTCGTATATGAGATTGCTTTCCTTTCGCTTGAAGCGTTCGTGTTCTTCCTGCTTGAGGACAACGATGACATCTCCGGCAACTGCTCCGGGATTGGCGTTGGCCTCTCCCGTGAAAGTTATCTTTTGACCATGCTGCATTCCCTTGTCAACATAGACTTCAAGAACCTTTCTTTCTTTAACGACCTTGTCGCCCTGGCAAGTATCACATCGGAATCTCTCATTGATAGTTTCACCCATTCCTCTACAGTTGCGGCATGAGTTTTGGACTTGTTGGACCATGCCTGGACCGATTTGATTCAATGTGACCTGAATTCCCCTTCCATGACATACATAGCATGTCTCCACGGCTTCCGGTCTGCTTGCTCCCTTACCCCTGCAAGTCTTGCACAATCTGTTGCGAATAATTGCCAGTTTGCTTGTTTTACCCTTGTATAGATCTTCCAGGGTGACACGAAGGCTATGAACAACGGGCTCCCCTTTTTTCGGTCCCCTGGAGGCACCACCACCACCAAACATGGCGCTAAACAGATCGTGGGCGTCTGCCGGGCCACCGCCGCCCTCACGGAGACCTTCTTCGCCATATTCATCATAAACCTGGCGCTTTTCCTCATCGCTGAGAACTTCGAATGCGGTTGTAATCTCTTTGAATCGTTCTTCATCACCTCCTCGATCCGGGTGATGAGTCATGGCTAGTTTCCGATAAGCTTTCTTAATCTGGCTGAGGGAGGCATCTTTCTCTACACCCTACAAAATTGGAGTTTCGCCGAAGAGCGTGTCAAATGGTTAGTTAGCTGCGAACATCGAAAGCCTCAAAGCCAAAGCCTCAATGCCAAAGGAAGCTGCAAGCTTCGAAAACGTACCAGTAGCTGATAAAAGCGGTCATTGTCGACCTTGCGGCGTCTGCCCATACCTCCCATTCCCATACCTTCCATTCCTGGAAAGCCTCCAAACATGATGAGATGAGTAACGTCGAGGACAGGGATTCACGTTTTCAAGGTGATGCGAAGGTGAGGAGTGAGTCTGGCACTTCTTGGTGAGGCAGCAAAGTAGTTGCGCTCTACGCAGACGATAGAAAGTTAAGAGAATTAGCGGGCGACTGCGAAAAACAAACTTGAAGGTGTCCGCGCGAAGCGAGGGCTAGAAAGGCAATAGAGCGCTGGCAAATAGGTAGTGAGAAGCCCAAGGCAGCGGTTCGGCAGAAGGGGCGGGAAATGGCTTATGAAGCGTGTAGGGGGGACGGAGGCGTCTGGCGCCGTCGGATATGTTGTACACCGTACGCGGTGGCCGGCGGGGGCAGTAATTGTGGCGGTGAACGGAATCGCGCGGCGGCGTCCGGCGTCGTGTGGGACCGTTTTCAAAGGAGCGGCCTCAAAGAACCGAGAACCTTCGAGAAGGTCTCTCAAACACTTGTGGCGCAGTCATTGGCGTGGGGAACTGCAGAGTCAGCCACCGCACGCGTCACCGTCGCGCTGCCTATCTGTATCACACGCCACGTGTGCCACGCCCTAATTGATCCGGCAGTTCGCACACTCGCTGATCCTCACCATAACGCCGTCCATCCACAATGCGCGTAATGAACACCAAGCTGGATGGTCGCTTGAAGGCAGCAGCCAACGCGGACGTCATGGCACCGGAGCGCCAAACTTTCGAAGCACCCCGTCATTTCCCCCAACGACCACGAACGAGGACTGTGGACCCCAAGCCACTCCCAGCCGCGTCTCGCTCCCCCCCTCTCTCTCAATCTTTGCTACAACCTTGGCTTTCTTCTTCGCTGCAAACAATTTGACCCCCTCCGTCCCAACAACGCAACCATATTCCCCGAACTCATCAAGTCCTACTCCACAAGCACCTTTCATGGCCACAGTGCCGACAACTGCCTGTTTCCGCAAGTCCCAAACAAGCGCTTCCTCCGCCCCGACAGTCACCATGTAGTACCCCTTTTCGCTCATGGCTACATTAGTTACGCATTCTGTGCGCAGGTCAGCCACCTGCTTCAAACTTGAAAAATCCCACATTGTTAGCCCTTTCTCGCCACCTGTTGCAAACAGTAGCCCGTCCGGATGCACTGCACCGCATCGACTTGCTACTTTCGCGCTGCCAATCACCACCCCATCTTCAACATTACGCCATTCAAATCCATCGCCACGACAGCAATACATTAAGCTTTTCAATGGGTGTCTCTCAACATCTGTAACAGCACCGTTGCCATCAAACATCGCCTTGCATTTGACATCATCACCCCAGACTTTGACAACCCCATCTCTGCCTCCCGTAAATATTCGCTCATCCCAGCAGATCGCCGTTACGCCGCCGTCGTGCGCCTCTTCGGACTGCAATACTTTCAAGTCCTTAACCAGATGCAATTTGCCATTGCTGGATCCCACAATGGTGTTCTCCCCATTCACGCCCACGGCACTCAGTTTCACAGCAGTGCCGTCTACCGCCGCTTGCCCGAGTTCAATGAACGACGATATAATGCTGCCTGATGGGGCGCTGCTTTTTCGCGATTTCCGTGTTCCTTGTAGTTCTACCGCAAGCTTCTGTGCCTCACTCACTATTCCCTGTGGGAGAGTAACCACATCACCTTCGGCCTGGTTGTCGGGGACTTGTTCTTCTGGTTGAACGTTATCTTCTCCCTCTCCCTCCTGCTCCGTGCTTTGTTTCTCCACTACTTTGGTTTCAATGACGTGCTCGTCGGTTGGCGCCGTGCCCCCATTCGCTTCTTGACGGGAGGCCTTTAAATCGTTGCGCTCCTTTTCCAGTTTGGCAATTACCCGTGCACTCGCATCACATCTGTACAAGGCAGTAGCGAGCTCTTGTCTAGTTTGGTGCAGCAGTTTCTGAGAGGTGTGTAGTTCGAGAGTTAGACGATCCCACTCTTCTCGGACGTGATCTAGCACATGCGGCATTGAGCTCTTTTCTGGCGGTAAAGGGGTGATAAAACCACCAGGTTTGACTTGAAGCAAATCCGAAGCAGAGAGCGCCTCCCCGGTTTCAGGACATTTGTTTCCATTTACTGCTAGTTGCTTTTCTATCAAAGCGCGTTCAAATAGATGGCCGCTTTTGATTGAAACCACTGGTTCCCTTGGAACATTTCCGGAGAGAGCGCAGTACATGACAGCCGCTCTGCACGAAACGTTAGCAGCGGATCAGAGAAGGAGGAGAAACAATAATGTCGACGAACGCTCTTAGGTCGTTTATAGTCTGTCAGAACCATGTCCGCCCGCCTCTGTGATGTGCAGGACCTCGGTGCTATACGCACTGCAGATCTTGTGTTTTGAAAAGCAGCTCTCGGATCCGTAGTTCGAATTTGAACACATGGCTCTCGTGTATGACCCCTAAGCGTGAGCTGCTCACGGCGCATGCGTATCTACACGTAGCTGGCAGGACTGTGTCGCTCTCGCTTTACAGCTGCCCCTCGAGCATTTTGGGCCGCGGTTTGGATCAAGAAGCTGGCCGTGCCGTTGTCGAGCGCGACGTCTGTGTCGCAGTCACACGAAATCCCTTCTCCTCCATCTTTGATTTGAACAGCAATCTCCTCCCTGCTCGAAGCCGCTCGTTGCGCTCAGGTACCTTCATTTTCAGCATGGTTGAACGAGAAGTACTCGATTCTTGCCTCAGAGTGGTATCCAACAGATGTCGCAATCTGCGGAAGGCGATTGATCGCGCAAAAGTCTGGGAGCAGGCTGCTGCCAATGGGCAGGAGCTGAACCCCGAGCAGATTGAAAGTGTCAAGAGCTGCGTCAAAAAGGAGGCGTTACTTGCAGAACTCCAGGAAATTCTCAAAAAGCAGACCGGTATTGTTGAACCACCAGAACACACAGAGCAAAAGCTGCACACTGGCAAACGTTCCGCAAAGACTGCGAAAGCAAAGGAAAAGCGAAGCAAATCTGTACAAGCCCAAGTTGACAGCAGCACATCACCTGCTGATAGTGTTCAAAAAGATGATGATTCTGATGCGATTTCAAGCTCCGCACCCGACAAGAACGGCAGCCAAGTTCCTAGTGAAGAGTGTGCAGAGACAACCCCGTCTTCACAAGTCTCTCTCGTCGAAATTCAGACACTGAAGAATGAAAACGAGTCGCTGCGACGCGAACTTGACGCTCTGAGACAAGATGTTACTAATGAAGCCGTCAAGGTGAAGAAGGAGAACGTGCGCAAGGTACTTAATCTTTTTCACGTTGTTGACTTCCTCCGCCAGCCTGGATCTCGCGAGGCTCTGCTCAGCTATTCCCAAACGCAGACCGAAAAGGCAATCGCATTCGTCACAGAGCTAGACATGGATTTGTTGTGCTATTTTAATGTCATGCTCACATCTCCGAATGGAAACGTGCCACATGACGATGCAGTCGATGTTTCCACTCTTCACTGCTTGGAATTTCTTCAGAACTCAACGATTGACGCCTTTCAGGATACATCATACGCTGCTTTGAACAAGATCGTGGATTCGATCGCATCGTGTCCTATCCTAACCGACAGAGGCCGAGATGAACAAACAGATGCTGGGCGGTTTGACGATCTTTACGACGGGCTAAACGGAGACACACCTGGTTACGAGGTGAGCAACGCTCAAGCAAATGTTTCTGTGCCTTGAAGGCTGAATAAGTTGCGACGATCGTAGTATGGTGCAAGTGCAAATACTGGTAGCTTACCGAGACAGAACCTGACTAGATCCAAGTTTTAAGAGTACAGACGTTGAGACCACAATACACGATGGCTTGCCTGCTTCCGCGCCATGTCAAGTCGTTTAACTGGAGTAAATTTCTATGCAGTGAGTGAAAACGCACTGCAATGCCCTGCGTAGGAGCAAAGCAGGCGCAAAAGGTTCGGCCAACGTCAGTGGTGACTCTGGGAGGTCGAGACTTCGAGGTACTGTAAAAGGATGCCTCATGAGGGTTGAGGACTTCCGACGCCATACGACATTGAATGCAAGTGTGGATGATAGTGCGGGAAGTAGCAAGCAAAGAATAATTTCAGCGCTTGGAATTCTCATATTTTACTAGGACAGTTTAAGCAACCTAAAGGGACTACGACGAAGGCTGTTCAACCTTTTTGTCGGCTTCGTCCGCGAGTTTGTCTTCACCACCAGCCTCATCGCCGTCTTCCTCGGCGGGTTTTTCCTCAGCAGGGGCGGCTTGTTCGGCACCCGTTGTGTCATCCTTTGAGGCTTCTGCGGTAGCCTTCTCCTCAAAGTTGTCGGCTCCCACAAGATCCGGGATTTCCTCGTCATCGGCGTCGGCAGCAGAGGCCTTTGCCAACGATCCTTGGCCGCCAATACCAGCGGCTCCAAGTTGATCCATGAGGGATTTCATCTGTGGCATATTGTCCGCACCCAGTTGATTCACGATACTGGGCAGCATGTCCTGCAGAGACTTGGTGGCAGCCTGTCCAGACACAACGTAAGTGTTTGCGGAGATTTGCGCTTGAACCTTGGGGTTCTGGAAGTTGATGACTTGGCCATTGTCGCGGAAGATGTTCACCTCCTCGATGCCTGGAAGTTGGCTCAGCTGCAGACGCTTGAGAGTGGTTTGCAGGCGTTTGTCGTCGGTGGGAGCGGCCTTGTGCACGGCCTTCTTCTTTCTCCGGACGGAACCCTTGCCACCGACGCGCACACCGGCGGCCATGCGCTGAAGCTTGGCAAGCTTTTCTTTGTCGACTCCGTCTTCCATTTCGAGCGTGATCGGCTGGGGTGCGTACTTGAGTTGGGAGAAACCGGCGGCGAAGGAGGTGGGTACACCGGAGGCAACCGCCCCCTGAATGCGTTGCCTGGAGGGTGCTGTGGTAATGAAGGATCAAGGGCGAATTGGCAGCTCGAGAGAGTTGAAGCGTGTACAGGAGGTCACTTTGCCGTCGTCGCCAAGTGGCGAGAACGAAAGCAATTGACGATTTGCATTGGCGACCCTAATTGGCCCCGTTGTAATTGGCAGCTCGCACAGGCTACCATCGAGTAGCCTTGGAAGGGGTCGTGGCAGAGAAATTTCTGCCAACTTGTCATATCTCGGTGTGCGTGATGTCAACAGCGCAAAATGAAAATAGTGCGCCGCACTCAGAAGATGTGGACTACATGCGGAATGGCCGATGGAGTGTGCATTACTACCTCCTCTCGCGAGTGAGTTTGACTATGAAAGCAACCACGCAGCAATTTGCAATAGCTCAGAATAACGTAAGGTCAAATTCTCGCAAATTCCGCGGTTGAATAAGAGTTAAACGCGACCCCTTTGCATGATACGCTTCTTGCAGTTGTTGGCGGAGACGAAGAAATTCCTGTCAACAGCAAGAGCGACAGCAGCAGGCTGTTGACTTTTTTCTCACATCCCCTGCAGACGGCGGTGTACATGAGAATATTGCACCCTTTGCATGAAGATCGCATCGAGAAAACACCGGATTAGGAGCCTGTACAAGACTCTGGTATCCGCGACAACAAGCTGCCGCTTGGTGAGAGGGAGTCATGCGTGAATCGATAGCGTTGCCGCTTTGGAAACCCCCTCGCTTGGACAGCGCGCGCACGTGAAATGTCATCTGCCGTCGATCTCGCACGGCTGTCCATATTCATTCCCGCGTTCGACGCTCTTGCTGTCCAGTTCGGTGCGAACAACAGCAACGCCGAAGAGAATCAACGGTGGTGAGTAAAAACTCTGTCCCTCGGAGAAAAAGTCCGTGTTTCTCACCAAATGATGCTTTGATTGTCATGTAACACTGTTACTCAAAACGGCCAACCACGTTGAGTGCAACCGCATTAAAATTGTTTTTGCCACATATCACTTTCGCGTCAGTCACTACATGCGCTTGTCGCCACCACCATAGCCCGCCGTACCGTTCGTGCGCACCAGACAGACACAATTGCCGTCGTCTTCTTTCTATATAACAATCCCAATCGAAGCACCATACCCAGGTCTTCGGTTCCACTCGTCGCTCGTCGAAGTTCGCAGTGTCCTCCTTTGTTTCACTCTCACCGCACGGATCTTACTATGTCTTCTGAAACCACCCAACTTAAGCCGAGTATCACGCGACTTACCATCGGCATTGTGGGCTTCGGAAACTTTGGTCAGTTTCTTGGAAAGAAGTTTGCATCCATAGGCCATCGGTAAGTTGCTACAATTGTTCTGGCGCCCAATTGATAGCCAGTTCATTGTCCTAATCACTGCAATCTCCTCCGTTGTTTGGCGACTCTGTGCGCCCCGGCAGCGTGATTGGCCAGAGCCGGGGGAATTACTTCGCTGCTGCTGCTGCTATCGGTTGTGAGTATGTCCAACATGCCGACCAGCTCATGGATCAAGAACCTCATGTCGTGCTTTTCTGCCCGAGTATAATGTCTTTAGTCACGGTTCTCTCCCGCTTTCCACTTCAGAGGTAAGCCCTTCTCGTCTCGCCCTTTCACTCTCTTATCTTTTCACGCATTGTACTGAAGTTCTAGCATGATCTGTCGAACACAGACTCGCAAACACACTTGTTGTTGATGTGCTCTCGGTCAAGCTGTATCCACATGATCTGCTCTTGGAAAAGTTACCCTCGTCATCTGGCATTGTTTGCACTCACCCTATGTTCGGTCCGGAAAGCGGCAGAAACTCATGGAAGAATCTGCCGTTTGTATATGATCTTGTTCGTGTACATCCTCAACACCGTAGCATTTGCGACGCCTTCATTGACATTTGGAAAGCCGAAGGATGTGCCATGGTTCCAATGGAATGTGCAACACATGATAAATACGCAGCATCCACGCAGTTCCTCACGCACACTACAGGTTCGTACTTGCCCAAGTTTTGCTTACGTTGGTCGCTGCACATGCACTCTTTTCTAACATCAATAGCGTTAATATACTCCATTACGCTTTATTCCCAGGCCGCATGCTTGCTCAACTTCAAGTGGAATCCACTCCAATCAATACCAAAGGCTATGAATCACTCCTGGGCGTGGTGGACACAACCTGTAAGGACAGTTTCGATTTGTACTATGGCTTGTACAAATACAACCCGAACTCAAGACAGGAGCTGGATAGACTGGAAATGGCTTTAAAGTCTATCAGGGACATGCTCGACCTCGCCGAGAAACAAGAGGCGCTCAAACAGAAGCAGTGACATTTAACTCTAATTCCGTTCGCCGTATAGTTGACGCAGCGTTGTTACTGGTTTTTAATGGTATCGCAACTCCTGGATGAGACGAATTTCCTTCTCAGGTGATGGGCAACTACTTTTCAGGACTGATCATTGTGGTTCATTATTCAGAGCATGAAGCATCCCTGTCATTGCACTAACTTTCGATAATGTTCCTCGTGGTATCAACATCACAAGGCTTTGCAAGCGAGCAGAAGGCAGCGTATTCGTTTCTGTAGTTCTATGAAAAACTGTAACGATGCGCGATACGCCTCGAACGTGATGGTAAGGTATCCCACGCTTAAAACCTAACAAAATTGGTATGCATGTTATTCGTAGCACAGCTTTGTGCGATCTTCATCCACGTAACCCCTGTACCCGTCGCCTTTGGCTTCTAGCTTGATCTATCGGGTTTCAACTATAAAGAATCATTCTGCCCAAAATTGTTTTCTCAAATCACTCGATTTGAACTCGTCGCAATAGTTCGTTACCCGTTGTATCACACTGCCTCCGGAAGCATTCTTGTCATTGCTGCTCGGGCGGCTATGGTGATGTCTTCGACAGTCGGGAAGGCCTTCGCTTCCAGATTCTCCGCGTACGGAGTTGGAACATCGGCCCCGGAAACTCGCTGAACGGGTGCATCGAGATATTCAAATGCATCTGATTCGAAAACCGCAGCACAAATTTCTGCGCCAATGCCAAAAGTTGGCCACCCACCCTCAACCGTAACTAATCTGTTAGTTTTCTTGACTGACTCTGTGATAGTATTACGGTCAAGAGGGCGAATAGATCGTAGATTAATAACCTCAGCAGAGATGCCTTCCTGCTGCAAAATTTCAGCGGCTTGCACGGCAAAGCCCACCCACTTGCTGTGTCCTACGATAGTGATGTCAGTACCCTCTCTCAAAATTTTTGCCTGCCCGATTGGTAGAACAAAGTCCGGATCCATCACTTCATCCGGGACGTTATCGAAGCTGACGTTGTACATGAGTTCGTTTTCGAGACAAACTACGGGATTAGGATCTCTCACAGCAGCTTTGAGCAAACCTCGACAGTCCTCGACGTCGTACGGCGAAACAACTTTGAGACCCGGAACAGAGCCGTACCAAGACGCAAAGCACTGCGAATGCTGTGCGCCAACTCCCGCGGAAGCTCCATTCGGCCCACGAAACACGATTGGCACGTTGATCTGGCCTCCAGACATGTACAAAGTCTTCGCCGCAGAGTTGACGATATGATCAATGGCCTGCATTGAGAAATTGAATGTCATAAACTCACAGATGGGGCGTAAGCCAGCCATGGCAGCACCGGTAGCAAGGCCAGTGAAACCAGATTCTGTAATGGGAGTGTCAACGATACGTCGATCTCCGTATTTTGCATGCAGACCTTTGGTGACCTTGTACGCGCCGTCGTACTCCGCTACCTCTTCGCCAATAACGAACACCCGATCATCGCGAGCCAGTTCTTCGTCAATTGCTGAGTTGAGCGCCTCACGACAGGTCATGGAATGAGCGGAGGCTGGTGGCGTTGTGTGTATTGATCGCAGGCCGCTTGCGAGCGGTTGGCGCGCGAAACGGAATGTTCTTGCGGCCGCGGAGGACATCATAATTGGGGGAGTGAAAAATGTGGAGCTGGAGGAGAGAGGGTGATGCGAGAGCGTGGTGGAGTCGGGAGAAACGCGCTGCAGCGCGTCACGGCGATGGGAAGGGTGCCGATCGGATGAGCTGATGTGTACTAGCGCTGTGTCATTGCATGTAAGAGAGCCACATCCTGCTGAGTCGCACAACCAGAACACAAAGCCAAGCAATTCAGCTTCGTGCAATCATATCTCGACAAGTGTCAGCAGATATTGTTTTTGACGGCGCAAATCTCAGATCCCCAAAACACACCTGCTCAACTTCTGTTCAAAGACATACTCCATTCATCGATGCCCTACTCCACTATGATAGACGCATTGAAGAAGAATCTGTCGATTGCATGAGCGACGGCGTGTTCATCATTCGTAGGCAAGTCTTTAAACATTGCAGCCTCTTTCACAGATGGCAACGCGTTTCCTACCGCGCATGAGTATCCGACCATTCTGAGCAGTTCCAGATCCTGTTGTTGAGGTTAGTACAAAGCTACTTCGTACGCTATCGAATTCTGATTCGCAGCCAATTACCCTGTCAAACAGGGTACACTTACGTTTTCAGCATCTCCAATTGCTAGCACGTTTTCTGGATGAACACCGAGGTCGTCCAGCAGACGCCGCACTCCATCCCCCTTCGAAGAATTGGGCGGTAATACCTCCAGCATGTTGCTCTGAGCTTGGGTCAGATTCCCTGACTTACCCACTTTTTCCGCCACAAGTGGACGGAGCTCGTCGATGAGCTTCGGTTCGGCCATGAAAATAAACTTGTTTAACGGCTGTGAGTTGAAAGCCTTTCCCCAATCGCTGACTGGCATCGCTGCCGGTTCCTGTCACGAGGTGCGATCAGGGTTCCGATCAGAACAGTTAGATCGCACTAGAGCTTTGCCAGAGGAATGCGTGTGGACAACATACGTGATACATTGGAAGCAAATCCATAACTTCGTGTTTTTCTTCGCATATAATCTGGTCTCGACTGTACGCTATGAGGGGCATATCCGACTCTTTTGCAATCTCTGTAACAATCTGAGTTAATTCTGCGTCGCACTTGTTTTCATAAATAACTTCTCCATCTGTGTTAAACACCAAGAGGCCTTGAAGATAAACACCAGGGCATCCATAAGGATATATTTCCTGTAAGCGTTCCCCAAGTTCTTTCATCGAACGAAGAGCGCCCGTCCTTGATTTTCCAGTGGCTGGAACAAAGAGCACCCCTGTTTCGTCCAGTAATCTGTTCACCGCTGTGACATTCGTTGTCGAGATACCTGAAGTACTGTTCAGAATTGTTCCATCCTGTCAAAAACGCTTCAGTCAGTATGAAGATTTCAGCTTAACAAGCATGTATAAACAGCTTACCATGTCGCATGCCATCAGCCTAATGTCCGCGCGCTTCGCACCATTTGCTTTCACTCGCGAGTCTGAGGCAGTCGCTGGTTGTACGCAAGCATGACAGCGAGCATTCGCGAGAGAAATTGGTCGCTTTTGACAGCGTTTTGTTTCTGTGAGTTTAAAGTTCGTATTACCGAGCGTGTTTGGAGCCGCAAAAGCGCTCATCCTGGGCTCAAGAAAGATGCCGTTGGTAATGTTTGAGTGAACTTTAGAAAGCGGAAGGCTGCAAGCAAGATACGGTCCAGTAAAATAAATTCGGACCTCGTAATCGGGTGTGTACAACGACCCTCGAGCTCAATGTCGTTCGGAGAACAGTTCGGATGTTGTGTTTGTAGGAACTGGTTCGTTGCATGTTGTGGGAAGTTGGACGGTGAGGAACGCGCCAAGGACGCGTAGACGTCCAATCGCAAAGAATCACATTTGTGTGATTCGTATGGGCCAACACCAAAGTCGAAAATGAAACAAATTTATTTGCATGATAGCTTCGTACGAAGAGTATCACTTATCCCTCTCATTCCTTATTCTTGGGTCAATCTCAGGTGCAGGAGCAATACTTGTATTCTTAGGTCTCTTTTGGATAGCGTCGTTTTCTCTTTCAACTTTCTGTTGGCTGGGAAACTACAAACTGATATGTTTGCTCTTTCAACCTGAATCGTTTCGTCGAATTTTCTATCGGATGCGATATGGATCACGAACAAGAACGTCTGGTCGGAGGCGGCAGTGACGTCGTGGTGGATCCCTTTTCCACGCGGTTGGCACGAAAGCAGGTGGCCTAGAACTCGTCTTTAATTTTCTTGAAAGACACACATACGTGGGTAGGTTCAGAGCGACTGAGATAGATGCTGCGTATAAACAAGTCTACTACAAATGACGCAGCAGCTTTTCACGGAGCTGTGGTTGATGAAGCACATGGCTCCTATTCTGGACGTTGACACTAGATGTTTGCAGTATCATAATACCCCAGCCAGGTTTGAAACTTTACTTGTACTTCAGTTTAAGATCAAGGCCTTTCGTTCTCCACCGTATCTATCTGTCTGTCTATCAGACTCCGATACATTTCACTCTGCATCTTGAAGCGAAGATTTGTCTATATTGCTTCCCACAGAGTAGGTGATCTGGAATCCGCCAAGCACATGCGGAGTCTAGCTCATCTGCAAGAAAAGCCCCGCATAAGACATTGGCGCGTTACTTGAGCGCACAACTATCACAAAACTGTAACTTGTTCTTTACAGAAATATTCGTTTGACGAATATGTGTTACTACCAGTTCTCACATTTAGAGGAAATTCAAGCTGTTGTTTTCAGAAAACCTCGATGAGGCATCTATTGGAAGCATCCGAGCTCACTGAGTTTCTTGTGCGCCACTTTGTAGTCCTCAAAGAAGGCATTCTGATCCGCGGCATATTTCTCACACAAGGCCTTCGTCTCCGGGGTATCAAGAAGGGCCAAATCACTAGTGAGACGCAAAAGATCGGGATCAGGCTCGTCCTTGAGAATCTCCACATAATAGGAATTGTCGAAAACCACGGGCACCTTTGTCCACGGTCCATCAAACCCAGATCGATCGGCATGCGCACGCCCCAAAGTATGAGCTCCGCTCAAAGTAGTAATCTCCAAATCGTTAAATCCCATGCGGTAAAAAATGTCTCGAAGATGGTTCATGCCCTTGTCGGCATCTGGTAACCTCCCGTCGGGTGTGCAGTCGGCTTCTGAGGCATCGTTTCTTCCCATTCTGAATGGAATTTCCGGGCCGCCTGCAAATTCAATGGCCGCCACGCTTGCCAGTTGGTATAGATCGGCATAAGAAATGTCCGGATACTGTTGCTTGATGGGTTCGAGAAGATCCATGGCAATGTTCAGCCCATTGTTGGCTCCATGTGATTTCTCGGGAGTAAAGCGAATTGAGGCATTTGCTCCACCGGTGTTTTCGGCGGCACTGTATGTGCCGGAGTCGTGCCATGCGAGACGAACCATAATGGGCATGCATGGGGTCTTTTCGTAGAGCTTGTTAAGTTCCTTTCGGACATCGTCTTCAAGAGAGGCCGTTAACGCGAATGAACGGTTGGACAGATTCGGCAAACGTGCTCTACAGGCCGCCGGGCGCGAGAAGAACGAGGTAGTTCTCGCGTTCACAGCAGCTACTGCCGAAGACGAGGATATCGCGCGGAACGCAGAACATGGAGAGACAAAGGCGTTCATGATGACAGTTGAGGAACTGTTAGGGGAGGAAGTGGAAGACCAGATCGAAGCCTGGACGCTTCGAGCTAACGAATTTGGATACGCCGCAGAAAAGGGAAATGTCTACAGCGGTTTGGTGCACATCAGAAATGGCGATCAGGCGCTCTCTGCTTGTTCGATCCCTTTCCAGGATGGGTTTGTATGGATCCACGTCTGAGCTCGCGGATCGGGAACATGAGGTCAGGCCACAGCACAGAAGCTAGTCGTGGCCACGGGCTGCCGGCCACGGAGCGCTGATCCCTTGTGCGCCAACAGAAAACACCCAAGTGTTGCTGAGATGCGATCACAACGACCAGTCATTCTGGTGCAACACATTCTGGTATTCAATTTTCAAGTCTTTGGCAGGATGTGATGCAAACGTACTTTACAATGTAAAGTACGTTTGCATCACATTGATCGTTTCACGGTACTTGAAAACTTTATATGTACCGTCAATCGGTCGATAGGGAGCTCCTCACCGTCAGTGTCTATGTAACCTTTGTGACTGCCGAACGAGCTCTGCTTGTGGCCGCCAGGCCAAGGGTGGTAAAGCTGTCCAAACCGATTTTCCCGGCGAGACGTAGCCATTGCTAGCCGTCCTGCATTTTCTCAATAGTAATAGATTCAACGCCATATTTTCGCAGTCAATTGTCCAACAGATCTCACTACGAGCAATGCTCGCTACACTTATTTTTTGTCCATCATCGTCAGATCGTATTTTGATGTTCAATGATAGAAAAGACATGCACAACGCGTGCAAGTGCGTTTCCGCATCATTACTTGATGCTCACAAGTAGCCGAAACACTAAGTCCCTGGCCATATATGCCCGGATATTCTGATTCCAATTCTGGCATAGGAACTTGTACGAGCTTCACAAAGCAAACTTGTCCTGGGAAAACAACGTCACGACTACAATTTGGACAGTTAAATCACACCCAATGTCCAAACGAAGCGGAAGTACTTCGCACACAATTCTATTCGAGATGTATTCCAACGCTATACACGGTGGCCCCATACATCGAAGGAAAAACAAGACGATAGATATTCCTAACGTATATCCCATACATGTTGGAAAAAATAGGATTTAATACCTGAAAAGACGGCGTACTTGGAGAGTTCCGATGACCACTACCAAGTGCGACACATAAACCTCTTTCCGCCGACGCTCTCAAGCATCACGAGGACATAATTAAGGATGGTACCAGAACGAGTAAAGAAGTGGAGCTTGTCGATACAGTTTGAACGATAAAGATCTAAAACCTAGTACACCGTTTGTCGAGATGTCTGACGTCTCTACCGCTTTTGCTAAGTCACAGAGGATTATATGTAGGCTGTAAGGTGAGTAGGCGAGCCAAGCGTAAGTGGACGCCACTAAATATTACAAGAACTTATAAATGAGGGGACGCCAAGAAGTTATTACAAGAACTTGAGGAGCGGTCGTATTCATATTCTTCCTCTTTCAGCCAAAGATTTTCTGAGAACTCTTTGTCTCATATAGCTTTTCAAAGTCGATGCAGAGTCTTCTTGAGAAAAGAGTAAGTTGAAGGGCATCAGTTTTGCTACTCTCTTTCTTCGTCATCGGATCGGCTAAATTAATTCGACCGGGAAATCCATGACATTTCATCAACAGCACCAGTCTGGAATTCAAATCGAATACATCCGACATCACCACGAATGTACTTATCAATAGATTTCTTCTGCCTGGATAGCAAAGTAAATAAATCTTTGGAATCAACAAGCACCCGAATCTCGATTTCCACATCCAGAAGCTCAGAGTAGGCCATGGCGACAGTCTTACCTTCATCTATTCCTCCGGCAGCTGCAATTATTTCTGTTGCTGGTACACTTTTCACAGGATGCTTGGCTTTGTGAGACGTCTACGATAAAATGTGATAGATTGTGTTCTTCTTCATTTTGCCAATTAAAAGACCAGTTAGAGCCCCAAGTTGTCCACATTCATCAACACGTGATTCATCAGCCAAAACCAAAAGACTGAGTTGGTAATCTTCTTTATGTGCTGGTCTCTGATATGCAACGGTGGTTCCGATCTTTTTCAATTTCCGAACAATGTTGACTTGTTCAACAAGGTGGCAGAGTTTTAGTTCTGGAGCCTTTTGTTGGAGATAACTTGCATAAAATGAGCAAAACGGGGATTTTGCCGTTCCTATCCATCCAAGTGAACTGTTTGTGGAAGCAAATACTGATTTCTCAATCTTGCTGAAGGGCTGGTCAAATTGTTTTCGACGCATTCGGGAGAACGGATACTCCACAACAGCCTCCATCTTGTCATTTGCATCCGTCTTGATCGTGTGATCAGTATTCTGTATGAAATTAATACCGAAGAACCTTAGTTTGCCAGGTCCGTGGTAGACATTTCCAAACTTGAACTTTTTCTCAAATGCTTCTAGGAATAGTTCAGCACGGTTGCCCTCACCAGCAACTTGTAGGTCATCTACAGTATTGGCAACCAGGAGAACTAGCCTTCCATCTTCTTTCTTAAAGAATAGTTGCAGTATATGCGAAGATTGCTGGAATCCGAGGTCCAGCATTACGTTGTCAGACTGATCTTGCCATTTTACATTGGCGTTGACAAGGCCATATGCAGCCGTCAACAGTAGCCGTAGGTGTGTAGACTTCATTGAACTTTCCTTGGGAGGTCGAACGTATACATCTCTTTTGGCTTGCCCTGTCCGAAGAAAAGCCGCCTTGAAATCTGCTTTGTGTAATTTCCATTTATACAGGGATACAATCGATTCGAGGATTCGAAGTCCCGTCGGCGGACATGTTGCACAATCTTTGCTTATATCATTCTTAAAGTCATCTTCATTCCCGTGCGGGGCAATGCGGGCTTTAAGCTTGAGGGATCCATCGTTATTTTGTTCCACCTTGTTTAGTGTGTGGCTACTGATAATGTTGGATCCAGCAGGAATCTTTTCATGTTGTACTGGACGTACCGTTTTTAAAAATGATTCTTCTTCAAATTTATAAGCGTTTGCCGATGTGTTGATAGTTCAAATGGTGAACTGTGCGCCCTGTGTCACAAGAGAGAGTATAGCGCAAATAGCTCATCTGTTTTCCAACAGGTTTTGGGCCCAGCTAAACGCTAGGACCCTGGGTTCGACTCCCAGAAGTGACCTGAGCCTGAGAGATTGTACAGGTGTACAGCAGTAGTGAAGATTGGCTACTGTAAGCTCGAGGTCTCGTTCTGTAAGGAAGTACAGGGCGAGGGGGCGTGTTGATAGTTCAAATGGTGAACTGTGCGCCCTGTGTCACAAGAGAGTATAGCGCAAATAGCTCATCTGTTTTCCAACACGATGGATATTGGTCAAATCCCTGTGCATGGTGTTTTAGAACAGGTTTGTTACCAAAGTAGTCCACCATGGAGGACAGCACTTCATTTTCCTTGCTAGTGAGTTTTAAACTTTCTGGAAAAGCGCTTGAGCTAGCCACGAGCTTATTGGCAAATTGCCATCTTTCATTTGAAATGTTAAGACACTCCACGTCTCCGTCATCATAATGTGTGTTTAAACGACCATCTTCGGCTTCCGAGTGTACAGTACCAGTAAACGACTGATTTTGAATCTGCCAGAAAACAGAGATCCTGTCTCCAATTCCTGGGACCACTGTAGATGATACAGCTGAAAAGTCAACGTCAACAGCACTGTTTTCGGAATCAGGCGATGTAGCATGAGAAACATGCGGTTCATGCTCTTCTTCGGAGCTCTCCGAAGCTCCATTTGCTCCTTCAGCGGGATTTGAACTGCTGACAAATTGATCATTTATGATGTCAGTCATCAGATCCATACCATATTGTACCATCTGTGCCAAACCGTTTTGTCGCACAGCTTTCCTGTTGTCTTCAAAAGCAACGCCAATCGTTCGCCCGTTTTTGCCGGGGACAGTCACGGAACGTGCTTCATGGTTAACAGAGGAAACTGATTGAGGTGCTGTCCATTTGCCTCTCTTTTCATGATCTCTTTTTTGGTATACTTCAACAATATCTCCAACCGAGAGAGGTACTTTGGTATTCGATTTTGAACGCAGAATTAGAGAAAGTTTACGACGTGCCTGAAACTGGTCGCGAGCATCGCAAACATCGTCAGGAATTACATTGTCGATGGGCTTAGTGGCAATGGGTTTAGAGAAACCTTTTGCTAACTCGAAGGCAGACATACTTTCGTTGCTATAAAGATCGTTAGAGATTGATACAGACTTTTATGCTGCGAGTGTGGGATCGAACTCGGTACAGGCCGCTTCTTTTAGCCGAAGAAAGATGCTTCGAATAATATTATGTTTAGACTCGATTGCATTCTTGGAGTGCCGTCTAGGTGGATCTGGAAGGAGCGGGATTCCCAGTTGCTCGGTATACTGCTTGAACTCACCGAGCATGAAAGCTGTATCCGCACGGATAGAGTCAGGGTGCCAAAATTGAGAGACCCAACAAGCTTTAAAGGCGACAATCGCATCCTTGAGAGTAGCTGTACTGACAACATGACCCGCTGAAAACCTGGAGACAAGGTCCATACAGTGTGTCAAGCGAATCTCAACAAGATAGAGGTGATCTATGCAAAGAACTTCATTGAATTCCTTAGATACTGAACTTATAGATACCTTGCGATTAGGCTGGGGTACAGCGGCGGAGCGGCACGCCGTGCAATTTTTACCAGTTTCACCCAAGTAGGAATAAATGGCATCATTCCAGAGTCCGTTTCTCTCAAGCAGGAGCTTGTAATCAGTAAATATGGCATGACCGCATACATGCTTGTGTACTTTGTCGATAATTTTCTTGACTTCAGACCAGGGTGTGGCATCAAGTGTGACTGCAGAAAGGCATGAAAGTGTCGATCCATGTTTGCGGGATAAGGTAAACCGGTCCAAGAGAAGGTAGCTTAGAAACTCATGATCGACCATAGAAATACAGTCATGTTCACCATCAGCATTGTGGTACTGTCAGCTCTCCTGTCGAGATAGTAAAGCACAACGTCCGTTAGGAGTTTTTAGCGACTCCAAAGGCGCGTATTCCTAAAGGTGGTCTCCGGTATCCGCTGTCGCGAGCCGGGGAAATTCTGAAAGGGATCCGCCAACACCAAGCAGAGGGGAAGGTTAACTGGGCGGAAAATGCTCCTACAGGTGCTGCTATAATGCGTCCTGGGGATCGGCGGCTTAGAAACCTGCGTGAATAGACAAGAGACTCCAACTGGAAAATGTAGAAGAAGACTCAAGGGTGCTTGTCTTTACTTCCCCAGAGGTGGAGCTCAACCGGCAGCT
>JAHNZQ020000010.1:1860710-1882397 GCA_019155205.2 Gracilaria vermiculophylla | reverse complement strand
TCCCAGAAGTGACCTGAGCCTGAGAAATTGTACAGGTGTACAGCAGTAGTGAAAATTGGCTACTGTAAGCTCGAGGTCTCGTTCTGTAAGGAAGTACAGGGCGAGGGGGCGTGTTGATAGTTCAAATTGTGAACTGTGCGCCCTGTGTCACAAGAGAGTATAGCGCAAATAGCTCATCTGTTTTCCAACATTCTAAAGAGATGGAGAATGCATTGACTTGGCGAAAGAGAAAGCCTTATCAAAGCTCATCCAAGAACGCCAGCTCTAAACTTGAGGATGACGGGCGTTCAAGAACGTTGCGGCAAAAACTGAGTGGAGCCATGACCTAACTCCAGAAATACAAGAGGGGAATCGGGAATATGTTAGGATGCCTTTCTTAAACATCATTTTCCTGTATCCCAACAGGTTTAGGATATCGAATTGGGGTGCCAAGTGAAACCCATTAGAATCACTGAGGGTGTCTACCGAGAGGTGAGCCGTTGCTGTCAAATGGATCGCCATTGAAAGGTGAGTCAAAAAGAAAAAAGGTAAACCTGAAATACAGACAACACACTTCATGAACCCAATGCGCACCGGACGATAAATTAGATCGATGGGCGATGTATTCTTGTGTCAGAGCTATTTCTCTTGTACTTCTTTGTCGCAGGTCAAACCAAAAGCTTCAAAATTATAACTAATGCAAAGAATATAAAAAACACCTCAAGTTCTAAATTCCAATCTCATAATCGTGAAAAAGGAGTTCTGAAGAGAAAAAGGAAAGAAAGGGAAGTGGATGACAGAAATGATCCAGATGGACGTCATAGATAGAGGGCTTGTTGCAAAGAAAAAGATCGCTGTCACTGTGGCTCTTGTACCGATTTGCCGAAAACAATGGCAGCCTACACACACGAAAGCAAGGAAAAAAAACCGATATCGTGAGTGTCTTTGGCACATAACGGCCAAGATGGCCAAAGTTCCCAGCGTCGAGTTGAGAGTACAGCACAGCAGGCCGTGTTTTGTGGCTCGGCGCTATTCAAGTCTAAGCGCAACAGTCAGCGGTACTCGCATGTTTCTGCTACACAACGATCCCCGTAAAATTATCTCCATGCTTTGGTCATTAAAGGCGTTAGGTTTTGGAAGTTGCGTCAAAGAAGGTGAAAAATCGCAAAATGCGAGCTCATTAAGCATGTTTCGCCGAGAACAGGACGTGTGCTGTGTCGCGGTACACGCAAGAAAATGTCTTTGATCCACTGTGTCATGGTGATTTGGGACAAATTCGACCACGCCGTATGTGGTCGTGTCGCTTTCAGACGCAAGACAAGTCGAGAAACAATCCAGTGACGTCTTCAATCAAAGAGGACTATAAACCTGAAGTCACTGGTCGTTTTGCTGGAAACGTCTGGGAAAGGTCTGACCTTGTTAACGGACATGAAGCTCTGCCATGCAGATGCAGAACACAGCGTACGCAATGGAGAAAATTAGTTGTTCCACACTGGAGCGTGCGCCGCGCTTGTACTTTGCGTCACATGAGGACTGTGCAAATGGAAGGGAAGGAGCCATTTACGGAGTGTGCGGCAGAGCATCGTCAATTCCTTGGACATTGTTTTACAAAAAGCTGTGAGAAAGAAACATGTAAACGTTACTGTTCAGTGTCTGAGGCGATGAAGAAACAACAGTTCCTTACTTGCTGCATACTCGCGTATCAGGCATCGTTCTTCCCGACAATGGACATTTGCTTTCGGCTTCGAAACTGAAGCGTGATACCTTAACTGGTCGGGTAGCTTTGTTCTTGAATCAAGAACACGAGCTTTTGCCGTTCAAAATGCTGTTCATAACGCAAGATGGAAACCACTACACAACGAAACGGGTTTTACAGGATATCAAATATTGTCCTTACGGAAATTTTGTTTTGACGCGTGTCCTATCTTCCATGTTACTTCGGTGGCTGCCTGGGCTGCCACAAGATGTGACGAATGCCCCATTTCTCATGTCAAGGCGACGTGCGTCTGAGCATGTTGACCGCGCCATTGCGACTGATGACTTCGTGCACGTATGAAATTGACTAGGGCTTCTTCATTTTGTCACTGTTCTACGCGTCTGCTTCCAGGCATGTTCTGTGAACCGTATTCCGCTTGCGGCTCAAGGGTCACCATTCTACATCGGTGAACCAGAAGAGGAGCTCAATGGTGGAGAGTGTCATGGAGCGCAATCTAAAAAGCTTTGGAAAGGCTTTAGCTGTGGTAGTCTCTAACTCGGGCTCCAGGCATGCAAGTAGCAGCCTACCAATGGCCAGTTGAGCTTAACTCTTTTGAACCTAAAAGTTCTTATCGCTACTATCGTAGCGATAAGAATGTACCAATTAGAATACGACGCTTATCTCAATCAATATGCTTCCAATGCATTCTATCCAAGTTTGAATTGCGCTCAGCACAATATGTGTGGTTTTCCTCAACCATACCGCACCAGCACCGTTGCCATGCAAGCCTTTCTCTCAACGCACCCTCCCCCTTGCCGCTTTACCAAGACTGCGCCTTCACAGCTTTGACGGCACCAATCTCGGCTCAATACAAGCACTGGAAATCATATTGGAAGGCACATCACCACATACTACACATTGCCGCCGCCTGTATCACCTAATCTGTGGCATACACAACGCCTCTGTTTTGTGATGACCTTGCGCTCGCACAGCCGGCTATCGCACAGGTTCAACACCAAAAACTCTACCACTTCCCGTTCTGGACTCTCTTAGACTACTTTCTTTGTATTTCTGCACCTATTACAGCGCTGGAGCAAAACGACAGCGCAAGGCTCCGCTTTTGTTGTATCGGCGCCACAGTACCTCCGCTCACCACAGTCGAAATACTGCCAACGTAAACCGCACCCTGGAGTACCTTTGCAACCGTTGAAACTGCACTGCTTGCACGTTTGGAGCGACTTCAGCCGCCGGGCGGAGAGTCAACAACAGCTTCAGCACGCACTCCCGCTGTCGCGACCGTTGCTATGTAGACCGAGCAGAAGACACAAGGTGAATGCCCACATATCTCAGATTCAAATGAGAAAGATTGTTCACACTGGCAAAGCACCTCGATGGCAAATCGAAACACGCAACAGAACGGGGCAACAGACAACTGTGGAACGCAAGAGGGTGAGATCTTTGAGCACGAAGCACAGGACGCAGAACTAATGGCTCCAACCGTTGCAGTAACGACGTTTGTTCTTGTGATAACTGGACACAACGAAGATGTTGCGTGTTCAAAATGTGGCGGAACGCCATGTTATTGGATGCAATCTGAAACTGCTGTAATAGAAAATGTATCCGAACGATATCCGGGATTGGGCTTGACCAGTTCCATAAACAACGAAGCCCGCAAGGCAGCGTACGAGGCGTTCATTTACGAGGGATATGGAATCCTTGGAAAGGGAAGAAAAGCGCAGGTGCTTCGGTGCGCTTTGGAGGGTATCCGATCTATTTGGCCGGATGAGAATGGAGCATATATGGGATACCTGGGACACTAATTTACTCTTTGTACAACGCTTTGACGGTCTTTAGGCTTGCGGTTACTTTGTTCTGCCTATTGCGATGATTCCTGGATGAGAGTACCTCGCTTGCAGTTGTGATTGCGTCGTATATACCTGGGCGCGTGATGCAAAATACATCCTTCTGATGGTAGAAGGCGAAGCAGTTGACGTGGAAACCCCGTTTACACTCCGTGTAAGAATAGGTAGTGTACGCTCCTTTTTCTCTCTTTGAGAGGTATTTGCATAGCATGCACCTGACGCTACGTTTCCCTTCCGTCTCTAACAGAATTTGAGGCTCTGGGTTTACTGTATTTCTCTGAACTACAATCCCACCAGATCCAGAACGTGGCACAGAGCGCAGAGAAGCTCGTTTCTGTTGATACTCGATATGATCGGATGTTAGTTGTTTGATAACGCGTTGCTTTATGACACTCAAATCGATAAGCCTCTCTCCAGGCTTTGTGATAGCATTGAGCAACGCATGCGCATTAATGATGCTTGCATCAAGAATAAGCGTTAGAAGAATCATGGAAACACGCTTTTCTTTTCGAATAGTGGGTGAAGTGGAACGAAATTGATCAAAGCGATCAACGGCGTTCATGAAGAGGTTATACGCTACTATGACAGCGGGCACTTTCAGTGTCGTGCGCCGCACTGATTCGTTTCCAATCCAACGTTTCAATGGCACGAGCCCGTGAATATATGTAACAGCGTGCTGATCAGGAGTATGAATGCGTAGTCTCGGGGTGTCTGCCAAGTCATTTGTGAAGAACGACACGACCGACCGGTCTTTGAAAGCCACAAAGCCAGTGTACTCTGCTACTGCAGCCAAATTGTTTGCGTTCACGTCCTTGTGATATACTTGAACGAGACGCCAATCCCCAAGATGTGCATGTCTCAGACTCTTAATTGCCTCTCTGAGTGCCGGCCTGTTCAAACCATCAATGTTATTAAACCTCACATTGCCCAGAACTTTGCACTCTCTGTCGCTGAGCCGCGACAACTGCCGTGCCAGAACATGGCGCGTGTAGAAGTTATCCATAACCATGAGACGACCAGCATCAGGTGTGGGATGCAACTGTGTTTGGTGCGACATTTGAGCGCACCATAAAGCCGATGAACTTGATTTTGCTACAAGCGATCCGTCTACTTTTCACTCTACAGCCCCACGAAGATTTCGAAACACATATGTGTATCGCTGAACAGGAGACTAACCTGTCCTATTCCCTGATCCGTTATCCTGCATGCTATGCAAGTAGGCGTGTGACCATCCAACAACCGCATAGAAACGGATACCGAATTTAACAGGCTTTGACTTGTAGGACCTCGCAGATGTTCTACCCTTACATCGTACTGTGTTCTCATCAAGGGAACTCACGCCAACCGGGATGGCCATTGTAGCTGCGTTTCTAACAAAGTGTTCCAAAAGCTGGCGACTGTGCCACAATCGGTCCGAAACAGCAATATCTGGGTCATAAATCGGATAAAGGCGCAGCGCAGCTCTGATATTCAAGAACGTATCTCTCCCCATCATCTTCTTGAAAACGGGAATGCCAAACAAATCCGATGAGCACCAATAATCACAAATGTGATTAAGTCCGTGCAATGAAATTGCTAGTTCTAGACCTAGATAAGCAAGTGATTTATCCATTCTGAGAGGTCTTTTTCTCTGTTCTCTTCTTAAAAGTTCGTTACTTGTCCATTCTCGAACATATTTGAGAAAAGAGCCATTCAGAAATAAATCAAACAGTCCTAATTCTTTCTTGTGAGCATATACACAATGAATAAGTTGCGACTTTGGTAAATACAATCCACTTTGTGTAAGCCAATATGCGGAGTATGATGTGTTCTCATAGAGATTTGTTCCGTCAGTAGATCCAAGAGCTGTAATGACAAATTTTTCATCGTCTGTCACGCTCCAATTGACTTGTCCTGCCTCATCAAAGTTGCACTCGATCTCATCTGAAGGGCTTTTGGACTGTACAATCGTGTCAGATACAGTCTACGCCGGTGTAATATTATTCATTGGAACATATGTGCAGTGGAAAGTGACAGATGAAAAACAACGGCCATGGGGTTTGGCGGTTCACTTCCGGTTTCGAAGTCTTTTTTGCGAACGCAGCCAGCTCTGTGCTTGTATGCAAAGTACCGAAGCACGAGTGTGCACTTGAATTGACGCTTTCTACGATTGTCAGAAGGGTCCACAACCACTCTTGTTATTGGCCGCAGCCATGTGAAAGTCAAGTAAAAGCCAATGAGTTCAACTCTGTGCTTAACGCTACTATAATAGCTTTAAGCAAAGTAGACACATGGCGAACAGACAACCAATTGTTTTTCTCGTTGGCCAGTAAAGGCCTTTCCTTAACGCTACTATGGTAGCGATAAAGTTTTAGATTCAAAAGGGTTAAAGTATCTGTTTCACGGGCATTCTCCCCAACATCGTGCGTTTCTCGCAGGTGCCCGTGGCCTGTTGTGCGACGGACCACCTGGCCATTTCGGGCCAGCTTTTGACGGCTTCGACACTTACTCAAAAATTCTAAAAATATTAGAAATGGGTGAAGTTGATTGCCATTTCTGATCTGCATATGTTTGTGCCGTGAGCGGCGGTCAAACATGGCAGATGGGTCATTGAGAATCAATGAATACGACCCAGACGATCCAGGGCGTGAGCGTTTCAATCGTATCACATTCTCTTGTTGAGTCCCTAACCCGCCGACTTTGGTTACACTGCGGCACAACGTGATGGTTTTAGAGCAGTATGCAGGGCCGCTCCGCCCCTTTCTTTTCGGCGCGGCGAGCTCGATTGAGTGGGAGTTGAAAATCAGGGGCATTGACGTTCCCCCACTTCCGACCATTATTGACGCATTAGTCGTCACGTTTGTGCTTCTTATCATTTCTCTAGCATATTTCTTCTCGCGCAGAAAAGAAACCAGGACGTGCCTGGTTCTGGTCGGTATTTCCGGCGAATTCGATGCACCCTCTGTGGGGAAAACGTCCTTGTTCATGGTGCTTAGAGATGGTGCGTTTCCGAAGTATGGCACAGTTCCCTCCATGCAGCCTAACGAGGCGGACTTCTATCTCCCCGATACAACCATACGTGTTCCGATGATCGATTTCCCCGGCCACCCACGGCTCCAGTACCAGCTTCCGGAGTGCTTATCGAGAGCGAAATGCCTAGTATTCGTAGTGGACGGCGAGCTGTTTACCGCACAGGCTCGACGAGACGCCTCACTGCTGCATGACATCCTCACCAACCCGATTGTCGCAAAGCACGCCACACCGCTTCTCATTTTCATCAACAAGACGGACGCACAAAAGTGCGCGAAAGAAGCAACCGTCAAGGTACGATTAGAGGCAGAATTGGATCGCATGCGAACAGCCAGTGCGTCCAGACTCCAATCGATCGGCACAGACGGCGCCGAGGCACCAGAAGAAGAGCGTGCATTCCTGGGCTATGAAAACGAGGCGTTTGCGTTCGAACACATCGAGTCTCCGGTTACCTTCGCGTCTGGCTCGGCGCAAGAGCTGGACGTGCGGGGAATCGTGAGATTTGCAAAGGCTTATTTCTCATGAGATCCACTAATCGACTGCGTAAGCGACGTGCGTTACCAGCTTCAATGACGGCATCACTGTCTCCTTGGAGGCGAACGGCCAAGTAGGATGGCTCTCAAAGACGCCCAGAATTTAATTAGTTGCGGCTCTCTTGTTGACGAATTGGCAGCGTTCTAACTTTGCTCGCTCAGTAGCGAGGCAAGATGACTTTTAACTAGCTCAAGTGCCTTGTACCGGTGTGAGATCGAGTTCTTGAGTGACTTGTCCATCTCCGCATATGTCTGATCAAAGCCGTCAGGTTCAAAAATAGGATCCCATCCAAAGGCTGGTCCGTCACCCTTGGACCTTGGCGGCACAATTTTTCCCGAAGTGCGTGCTGAAAAGACGGTGGGCTCTTCACCATCGGTTCCGCTTGAATAAGCAAACGTACAGAGCGCGTACGCGGACTTGTCTTCAAACCCGGCGAGCATCTTGTTCAAGCCTTCATGGCCTATCTTGTCCAGGAACCACTTGATGTACGGGCCAGGCAGGCCATTGAGCGCATTAAAGCAGAGACAAGTATCCTCCACCAGCTGCGCACATTATCGATTCTCGCGCTCTCGTTAGTATTGCACTGAAGCGGAACGTGTCACGACTGTGCCAAACGTACCGTGGGCCCGGCGACCTGCTTGACGGCAAGGGCGCATTTGTGGCGAACTATGTCGTCGACCTCGCCCTGGAGTTCTGGCAGGTCAATTTTCTTTGCCACGACTGAGATCGCGGACTTTGCGTCGGGGTCTGAGGCGAGGATCTGCGAAAGCTCCTTCAGTTTGTTTTGGTTGCCGGTGACGAACGTGATGGTCGACAGCTTCATGTCAGGCGACGACCGGGCACAGACGCTTTTGGAGCGGCAGCGGTTGCGCGCGAATGCGGAGTTACTACGCCGAAGGACGGACGATGCGGGCAAGGTAGAGCAGAAGGCGGCGAGGAAGTGGGACGAGGCAGACAGTAGTGTCATGAACGCCTGCGGCAGCTCATCGGTTCGGCACGGAAGGGCGGGTGCGCGCAATGACTGCTGAGCAGCGGCTCAAGGTGCGGACGTACTTGGGCAGCACGCTGTGTAGTTGAAACGCGCGACTGACGCGTCGGCGGCGGGCGGGGCGGTAATTGGCATTGATGGGGGACAAATGGGTCGATGGAAGGGCGCGAAAGTGAGCGGGGACGTCGCGTTGCGGATACTGGCGGCGGCGGCCGGGGGGGGCCGGCTGCAGACCGCGCGGACACGGGAGGGCAACCAGCGGGCAACCGGCGGGCAGCGCAGGCGGCTGGTTGGGCGGGGGGCCGTCGCGAACAGTAAAGGCACTGCAGTAGCGCGCGGTGCGCGATTTGAAATGGTAGCCGAGCCAGACGCGCTGGCAGCGCGCGCACCAAAAGCGCAAAAGCGCGCGCGTGCTGGCGAGCGACGGGTGGCGCTGCCCCTGGCCACGCTGCACGGTGCTGCCTCAGAGCGGACTGCTCGTCGTACGACTTCGTTGCGCCGATTGTGTCACTGTTGTCAGGACAGCGCCGGCTCCACGCGCGCAGACGGCGCTCAGCAAGCACAGCACGCGGATCGGGAGGCGTAACGCCGCCAGTCTTGCGTGCCGCCGCAACTGCTCTCCTCGCTCCCATCTCCCCCGTGTGCTGCAAGTGACGCGTCTCTTTGCCTGCTTCCGCACCCCAGCTGCCCTCCGCGCCGCTCGCCCAATTTCTTCGCCTCGCGCCCTGCTCTCGCCTCACTTCAATTGCCTCGAGTCGCCGCTCTGCATGACTTCATCCACCCGCAATGGCCGCCACAAACTCCAAGTCAGGCTCGCATACCGCGCGCATCAAGTCCAGCTACCTCAACATCAAGGAGTATGACGACCCGCAAATGCACAAGAGATTTCAGCCCATATGCTCCGCCATGCACAGTCGCTCTGAGCAGCAATTGGGCTTTGAGCCCTCAGATATCACCGCACGCTCTCTTGCCCTTCTCACAGCCCAGCTGCGCCACTTCATTGAGACAGTCCTTGGCAAGGACGCCGATTCATCCACGCGCACCATCACCAAGTTTCCGCACAAATTCTTCGTCGATTACAGCCCGGAAGGCCCCTTAGACGTCATCTTGCGCGCATGTCTCAACTTCAAGTACTTGCACGGCTTGCGCCGCTTTGAGTTTTCAAACCCCGACAAGAACACCTCCAATTTTGAACTGCTCATGCGCATCGAGAAAAGTCTCAAGGAAGCCCGCATGCTCCCACTTGTCAAAGTGTTCTTCGTCCGCGCCATTCCGTCTAGCTCCCAGCCAGAACTGCGCGCAATTGTTCAGAAGCGAGGAACGGTCGTGTCCACCGCCTCTGCCGCCACCCACATTGTTTATCCAGACCCACCGGGCACAACCGTCGCCGAAACGCAAGGAACCGATTATTGTCGCCCGTTAGAGCTCAAGCAGGATGTGGCCCTTGTTCATTGGTGGTATCATCCAGATTCGTATGATTCATGGATTCCACGTGGCGATGTCGACGGTGAACCAGAGCAGGCTGAGGATCACTCCGGCCCGTGGCACGTGCAGCGAAGATGGCTCGAGGATACCGACCTGTTCAATGAATGGATGAACGAAGCGGACTACGAAATACCTGCGGAGAGTAGAATTGAGGTTATACCCGCGCCCAAGGGAGAGAATGCATCCGCTTTGCAAGCCACGCCGCCGATACCAGCTGACTCAAAACATGAAGTAAATGCTCTCAAGCCCGAAAAAGCATCCAAAAAGCGGAAGAGGGGGTCGCTCGCTCTCAAAACCAAACCTGACAAAGACTCCGTTTCTGACCGAGGGTACCAATCGGGAAATTCAGATGATTCTGATCCGGATTTTTCATCTGAAGAGCTTGAAGTCATCGACGCACCTAGGCGGTCCAGGAAACAAGGTGAATTGAGAGAGCGGAGATCCAGAGATGAGTCATCGGCGCGTGCGGTTGATGCACCGGCTGTGCACCAAAGGAAGAAGGCGCGGGTGTCTGACGAAGGACGACGAAGTTCGAAACAGGACCAGGCAAAGAGTGTCAAATTGCGTCTTACTCTCAAGGCGCCTATCGAACGTTCAAAAAATCAGACAAGGGACGGCAGAAATCGCAACCCATCTAAGGGGGGCAAGAGAGAGGCAATTGCCGATTCCAGGGGTGGCGCATTGAAAGTCGTCATCAAAAATCCCGGGAGAGCAGCTGCAACGAAAGGGTCACGGAAGGTGCATGATCAGGATGATGATGCGATGAGCACGTCCTCAAAAGATGAAATGCCGATCGCAGCCAGGCTGGAAGGTGCGGCGCGAAGAAGGGCTGAGAGGAAAGACAAGCAGGAGCGCAAAGGAGATGGGGACAAAGGTGAAGGTGGCGGCCGAACTTCAAAAGTGGACACTGATCGAAATGATGAAGCCATTGAACAACGAAGGCCGTTCAGTAGGAAGAGGAAGAGAAAGGAACGTAACCAGCAACTGCAAATGGCGGGAGTGACTACTGTTGAAGATGCAATTCCCATTCCCGAAGGTGACTTGCCCCGAATTCGGAACATATCTAATGAAGGCTCAGGCACCGACGTCGTCGAAGCCAGGGAGACAAACGCTCAAGTGAGCGGAGGTATTTCTGATTCGGGTATGGGCGAGGTGGACAGAAGCAAGAAAGACAGCGATAGTGGAAGGGAACAGAAGAACGAAAGTACGGCTGTGATCAAGGAAGAAAACCGAATGGATATTGACGAGAAGGCAGCAAATGGACGCGCTATGGGTATATCTGAGAAAATGCTCACAGATGAAGCAAATATACCTCCTTCTGCGGCAGATTTGGTTGAATCGCTGCCTACTGTGACGATTCGTATGCCAGCACACTCTCGGTGGTTCCGCACAGATGCAATCCATGACATCGAAAAGCGCAGCCTGCCAGAATTTTTCAATAATCGCACTGAATCCAAGACTCCATTAGTGTACAAGAAGTATCGAGACTTTATGATCGACGTTTGGCGACAAAACCCTGAAAAGTATCTAACCGCTACCGCAGTTCGTCGGCACCTTGCTGGAGACGTATGTGCTGTACTGCGCGTGCATGCGCTCCTGGAGCACTGGGGCCTCATCAACTATGGTACAGAGCCTGAAAGCAAGCCACATCTTAACTCGTCAATGCGTTCAAGGTACTCTCGCCCAAAGCCAATTTTTTTGGATGGACATGTGAAAGAACAAGTGAATGGAGTGCCGCGGCTGTTGTTTTTTGACGAGCCTCGCTTCCCAAAACGCGAACAACCTGGTTTGAGCGTGCAGAAAGCAGTGAAAATGGCGAAGGAGAAGCGGGCGAGGGAACAGGGAGGTTCTTCTATATTATCTCGACGCGAGTTGTATGCTACCGCTGCAGCAACCAAGTACGAATGCGACATGTGCGATGCAGATTGCTCAAAGATGCGGTACCACTGTGTGTCAGGTGCTGACATGGAGCTGTGTCCGAATTGCTTTGCCAATGGCATGTATCCCGAAACTGTGACTGCGCGTGATTTTGAGCAACTGACAACTGTTTTGGGCTCGGAGGCGCATGACGGTAGCGTATGGAGCGAAGCTGAAGTGCTGTTGCTGTTGGAAGGACTGGAGAAGTACGGGGACGACTGGAATCAAGTTGCCGATCACGTGGGTACCAAAACCAACGAGCAATGCGTTCTACAATTTCTTCGAATGCCCATAGAGGACTCTTTTCTGGGAGACCAACTGGGGAAATGGGATGTGAAGGCGAGTGAGGATGAGAAGGTGGACGTGATACAAGAAGGTGGCTTTGATGGCAAGCACGATTTTGCAGGGCCCATGCTGCCGTTTGCTGACACGGCCAATCCGATCCTAGCACAAGTGGCGTTCTTGGCGGCATCGGTGTCACCAGAAGTGGCGGCAGCAGCGGCACAGGCGGCTCTGAAAGAGATCATGTCGGAGTGTGGCGGTCGGGCGAATGGAAACGGGGAAGAGCGGTCAGCTCAGGCCAGGGCGCTCATGCATGGCGCAAATGGAAAAGACGGTATGCACGATGGGGCGGGAGGACGCGATAAGATGGCGGGAGCTGAATCGAATTTGGCGAGTCTACCCAAAACAAAGCTGGACGCGGTGGCCGTCGAGGCGGCTGCGGCAGTGGGCCTCGGGGCGGCAGCGGCCAAGGCGAAGAATCTAGCCGACGCGGAGATGCGCGAGATGGAACGGGAATTTGCAGTGGTGATCGAGACCAAGTTACGGGCGGTGGAGCTGAAGCTGCGCGAGTTTGACAGGTTACAGGATCACGTGCGGCGGGAGCGGGAGCGGCTGGAGAAGCAGCGACAGAGCGCTTTTGCCGAGCGAGTGGAGGTGGCGATTATGCGGGCAAACAGCGTGAATCAGCAGAAGGCGCAGATGTCGGCGGCGCATGGACTGATGGGCAATGAGGCGGCGGGGGGGGCTATGGGACACATGTATGCTGTTGGGGGGATGGGAGGGGTAGGGCCGGTGGCGGGGATGGGGGTTGGGCGGATGGGGGCGATGGGAGCTATGGCGGGGCTCGGGGGGATGGGTGCTATGGGCGCGAACGTGGGAGTTGGGGCTATGGGAGCTATGGGGGCTATGGGGGCTATGGGCCGGATGGGCGGGATGGGGGTGCTTGAACCAGGTGCAGGCGCGGGTGCGGGTGCGGGTGCGATACTAGGCGGGGGAGTGATGCAGGTATCGCACATGGGCGGAGGATCTGGGGCTGGCGGGGGGGCTGGGATGGTGGGTGGGATGGGTGGCGGCGAGCAACGAGGGTGACAGTGAAGCACATTGATTTACTGGGCTTCAGCGCTTGGAGGGCGGGAGAGAACGACTGTTAGACGCAGACGCGGATCTGCGATTGGGGGCGAGCACGAGGGATCAGGGGGGTTTGAGGTGTTGCAATTGGGAAGGGGGCGAGTGGGGTGGAGATTGGCGAGGAGATTGGTGGGGAGATTGGGGGGGAGATTGGTGAGGGGAAGTGGAGGGAGAGTGGGAGTGGGAGGGGAGAGATGGTTGAGACATTTGTAGAGGAGCGTGTGAGGAAGGGGGGAGGTGGGGTTGGAGGGGGCGGACAGGGCGCAGGGGGGAACTCGGAAGCCAAACGATGCGACGGGGGGGGAGCTTGGGAGGGGGGCGGCGGGGGGTGCGGGGGTCGTGGGGAAGCGGTAGCAGCGGCGGCGAGGGAGGGTGAGGGGGGGCGCTGGTGATGGTGCCGCACGCGGGGCACAGCGCGGCGTCGAAGCGGGAGCTGAAGCGCAGCAGCAGCGCGCAGCGGGCGCACAGCAGCGAGCGCGGCGGCGGGGGGTGGGCGCAAGGTGGCGGCGATGGCGGCGGCGGCGGCGATGGCGGCTGCGGCGGCGATGGCGGAGGGGGGCGGGGGGCGCTCAGCAGCGCGCCACACGCAGGGCACAGCTGCAGCGGCGCGCGCGCGTCGAGCAGCAGCAGCCGCGCGCACGCCGGGCAGTTGCTGAGGTGCCAGCGACTCATGCGCGGGGCGCGCGCGCGTCGCCGCGCCGTCGCCCGCCGCTCTTGTACGGCCGCCCGCCGCCGTGCCGCCGCCGCGCTCCCGCGCCGCCGCCGCCGCGCCGCCGCTGCCGGCGCGTCGCTGGCCCTCCGCTAGCGACGCGCCCCCGCGCCGTGCCGCCTCCGCCGCGCCCCTCGCGCGCGCGCAGCTCGCCGCGGGAGATATTTTAGCGCGCGCTGCTGCCGCTGCCCGCGCCTCATCTCGCGCCTCTTCGCCGAATCATCTCCGCCACTTAACTGCGCCGCCTCATCGCATTCTTGTTCTACTTTTCTCCGCCCCCCTCCCCAACTCCCGATCCCCCAGTCCAGCCTGAACACCACTCCCTGCCGCCCCTTTCCCTCCGCTGCAACCATGGCCTTCGTCCCCGCCGTCCCGCTGTCCTCCGCCGTTCGCCACGCCGCCCCCGCGCGCTGTGCCCTCGCCCGCTCCGCCTTCGTGATGCGCCCTCAGCGCGCTGCCGTCGCCCGCGCCGCGCCGCGCCGCGCCCCCCGCATGGAGTTCGAGATCTCCGAGGGTGTCGAGTTCGAGCTCAACCCCATCGTGTTCGCCCTCGCCGTCATCGGCTGGGTCGTCCCCTCCTCCATCCCCACCAGCATCCCGCTCACCAACGGCACCGGCCTCACCCAGGCCTTCTTCGCCTCCATCCAGGAAAACCTCGCCCACTGGCCCAAGGGCCCCGCCCTGGAGGACCCATTCTGGCTGCTGTTCACCCTGTGGCACCTCGGCATGTTCGCCACCCTCATTTTCGGCACCATCGGTTACAACGGCCGTAAGAGCGCTTCGTAAGCGCGCCGCCTCCATGCCTGTGATAGTCTGTTCTTTGTAAAACTTGTTTGACTTGTCGTGGCTTCAGTTTCGCCTCTGCTTTACGAGACTGCGCGCGCGGCCGAAGTGGCGGTGGCGGATGAGGGATACTCCTACAGTGTGCGGTCGAACCGCGGCTTGTTGGCGCGAAGCGCCAGAAAGAAAAGCAATTTCAACCCGATGGCAAACGCCATCAGCACCCCGATTGCCTCCCACTTGCCCAGGTGGAAATCCTGCGCAGCGCCCATCACTTCGCCGCCAAACTCGTTGAGCACCGCCGCGTTAAACGCGTAGTACATGAACGTTGCCCACCTCATCCACGCAATGTACCCCGGCAGCGCGTCCGGCTGGATGAAGAACCCGCCAAACAGCAGCTGGAAGATCACCGCCACAGGAACAACCGCCGCCGCCGTCTGCTCGTCGCCCCCGAACACACTCAGCGCCTGCGCCAGCCCCTCGCCCGCCAGCGCCACGAACACCGTGATCAGCAGCAGCGTGAAGAACGCGCCGGCGCTCTCGTTGAGCCCCACCATGAAGTACAGAATCGCCAGCAGCAGCAGGTTGAAGAGCACCGCGCGCGGCAACTCACACAGCTGTTTGCCGAAAAAGTACGACACGTCTCGGTAGAAGCCACTGGCGCGCTCCCGGTTCACGATCGCCCTTTCCTTCGGATACGCAAAGACCACGCCGAACGCCGAGTCAAAGCACTGGTTGACCACCACGAAGAACAGCACGCCCTGCACGGCCATTTGTTCCGCGTCCCGTCCAGAGTTCAACCAGATGAGGCCCAGTAGAACGGCGAAGAATAGCGTCTGTGCGAGACGCGTGAAGTTGAGCTGTCGCTCACGAAGCATGAGTTTGCTCGTGCGCTGCACCAAAATGGAAAACTCCTTTAACACGCCGTTGCCAAACTTGGCCGTGCTGGTGGTCGGTTGGACTGCAAGCGCCGACTGGTATGCATCTGCGTTAGACAGAAATTGCGGCTCCACGTTCTGGCGATAGTGATCCGACACGTACTCGATTCGAGCGACTGTCTTTTTCTCGCGTTGCTCATTGCGGTGGTCAATCGACAGCACGTCTATACAAAAGTCTGCGACATTGAAGTGTGGGGGGCACTGAAAGCCGAGACGGTCAAAGTAATCTGCGACCTCAGCAGCGGGGCCAAAGTACACAGTGCGCCCCTCCGAGATGAGACAGAGCATGTCGAATAAGTGAAAAATGCCCGACCTCGGTTGGTGAATGGTGCTGATGATGGTCCTTCCATTCCTGGCAAGATGACGAAGCGATGTCATGACGTTGAGGGCGTTGAAACTATCAAGACCCGTCGTCGGCTCGTCCAAGAAGATGAGCGACGGGTCAGTGACGAGTTCGACACCAATGGCGGCTCGTCTTCTCTCTCCGCCGCTGACACCGCGCGTGAGCTCGTTTCCAATGTACGTGTCCTTGCACTTGGACAGGCCGAGCTCCTGGATGATTTTCTCCACGCGCGCCTGCTTTCGCACCTCCGAGACGGTGTCGGACAGCGCAAGTCGAGCGGCGAACAGAATCTGCTCGCGCACGGTGAGCTCGGCAAACATAGTGGTGTCGTCCTGCTCGACGAACTTGGCGATGTGCGGGAAGGTGTTAAAGTTGCGTGACTGTCCATTGACGTACACGTGACCGCCGGTGGAACAGCTGCTGCTGGACTTGAGTCTGCCGGAAAGCATGTTGAGCATGGTGGTCTTGCCGCTCCCCGACGCGCCCTGCCGTGCGCAAACGCGGCGGGCACACGGGCGATGAAACAAGAGCAAACACGGCGGTCAGAGCGGGGCAGTTGGGGGGCAGTTGGGCGCGCTGGGCGGGGAGGAACGGCAAGGCACGCACCATGATGGCCAACACGTGGCCGGAGCGCACCTGGCCGCTGACGGCGTGCAGGATGCGGCGCATGTTGGGCTTGAGCGGGGCGGCGCCCGGCGGAAGCTGCGCGTCGGACGCGGGCGGCTGGGCGGCGGGCTTGCGGCCCCTTCTGGACCGCGGCAGCGGGACGTCGAAGGTGAGGTTGCGCCACACCAGGTCGACGGGAATGGCGTCTTCGCGCGACGTGACGCTCTCCGTCTGCTCCTTGAGCTGGTGGGCGGCCTCGAGCGCGTCGAAGTCGATGCTGCGCCCGAGGTGGGTCATAGCGGGCGGGTCGTGCCTCATGGTGGCGCGGGCGAGGGGCGAGGCAGAGCGAGAACGGGGGCGCGCGCAGGGAGGCACGAGGCGCGGCGGGCGCGGACTGAGGAGGTGGGAGCGTCGGAGGAGTGGGCACCTCAAATACTTGACGCGCGGCAGCGAGGGCGAACACGCAGGAAGGGGCGCAGGGGCGCAGGGGCGCAGGGGCGAAGAAAGCGCAGTGGCGGCGGAGGAAGGGCGGGGGCGGCGGAGGATGCGCGAATTGGGGCGCAGAATGAGCGCGCGCGCGTTTGGGATGGCGCGCGGGCGGCGCCTGTCGTGGCGCGCCGCTGGCGGGCGGATGGCAACGGCATGCGCGACTGCCGCGGCGGGCGGCGCCAATGGGCGCGGCGCGTGTGGAGCGTGCCGCCAGCCTGGAGCGTCGCACACCGGTGGCAAGTGCTGCACGCGCTCTGCGCCGCAATGTGTGCGCCGCGCATTGGTGCGCGCGGCGGGCAGTGCGTGCCGCCCTTCTCGCTGCGCGCGCGCCGCGCGCGGTTTACACGTTGGCCGCCGCCGAGGCCGCCGAGGCCGCCAAGGCCGCCGCGGCGCGAGGATTGAGCGTTAGATCGGCAGCTGCGAACGGGCTCGGCGCCTCCTCCCGACGCACTCCACAGCACTAATGTTCTTCAGTAGCCTGTCTGTTTACACGCGTCTTCGTGTGCGGGCGCGGAGTGCCAACGGCTGAATAAATTGCACGCATACAGACTGTTTCCAAAACATACTTGATGACATGGTGTGAAATGTCAAAAAAATGGCAAAACATTTCACAAATCGCAAGTAAAAAAACCGTTAAAAAAACATGTGTTCTTCACAACCCAAGCACTAACGTGAGAAACTCACTCGTTTACTCCAAGTTCTCGCGCAATAGCACGGGTCAAGTTGAGCTTGGCGTTCAGTTTGACGTGGTGCTTCATGCCTCACTTGATCAAGCGTTTGATGCTTCTTTCCAAGCATCACGCGCCACACCCTCAGCAACGACTGTCCGACGTTCATTCTTTCCTTGCTGTTTCAGTGACGCCCCCGCGCCTCTCTCCTTCTCGCTGTCTAGAGCTAGTCGAGTACACCTCAATGTTGCCGCCTTTGAAACTTGTCAAACTTGTGCCAGTACAATGCCGCTTCCCATTCATCCACGTAAAGGCATCGCAGACACCTTTTCTCCTACACACTCGCCACTCATAGTCAGCACGTTTGTGGCAACACTCTTTCCAATCACACCAACGGCGCTGCCCCGCGCCAAATCCCCCTTGTTGTCGCCCAAAAAAAGTAGCAGCTGCACACCAAGCCGCGCAAGCTCTTTGCAGCCTACAAGAAACAGGCATATGTCTGCAGCTGACTGAACGCTTTTCCGAACACCGAAGCCATCTCGTTGGCCACGTTGAGCGCCGCGTGGTCGTAATCCCTCCGATCCGTGTCGAAAAACTCCACAACCATCTGCACACTGCCGTTCACAATGACGGGCACCGCGAAAGTGACCTGCACACCGTTCCGCACGGCGTGTGGCGCACGAAGAAACGCAACGGGGTCGCTCAGCAGCGGGAGCCACTCGGGCCTCCTTGTCAGGAACACGCGCCCCGGCACCCCGCTGCGAGGCGCGAAGCGGTACTTGCGCGAGTGCTGTCGGTATGTTCGCAGCCTCTGCAGCGTTTCGCCGCCTACCGTTGGCGGAAGCGCGCCCGTGACGTACTGCAGCACGACGGACGACGTGCCGGCGCGCGTTTGGGGGCGCCACAGCTCGGCATACTTCCAGTTGTTCGTGAGGCATATCATGGCCATGAACGATTTGAGCGCGTCCTTGAGAATGGGCGCCGTGGAGACGACCGACTGCACCCAGCGGTGCATTGCGGCGGGCGATCGAAGCGCAAGCTTCATCTCCAGCTGCCTGTTTTTGCAAACCACCCGTCGGTAGCAGTCGATGGCATGCTGCAGTATTTGCGCCTTGTGCCTCACCTCTGTGCCGGGCGGCGGTTCTGGCAACACTTGCAAAAGGCTTTCAAACTTGGAATTCACCTTGGCTCGACAACGGCGAGTGTGCGATACATTTCGGCGAACTGCAGCGTTGCACGGAGGAGGCTCATCAGGCGCACTTTGAACGACGGGTGCTTTGTGCGCTGAACTGTCGTCTACAGAATGACAGTCGCCGTATATCGATGTGCCACTCAACGCATTCAAGTCCGTCAACGTATTTGCACTGGCGGAAGTAAGCTCGGCATGCGCAGTACTTAGAATTGGATGGTAGGGCAGAACACAAGCTTGGCTGTGGAACTTGGCCGCCTGTGGTTGAAGCGCTGAAATCTGATGATGTTCGAGGGCCAGGTGCACGGCGGATGCGTGCATCTCCGGTAGTTGTAGAGCGTCTGGCTGGTGCTCAACGGGGAGAGAATCATCGCCAAACACCACCATGTGAGCGGGGAAGTCGACGACATGCTGCGCACTGAACTCCATTTTTACCGGCCCGAGACGGTGACGCCCGACGGCCGCCGAAGATGTCGAGCATTGCTCGCACCCACAATATCTACGGTGTTCGCACGGCGAGTTTGGCGCTCCTATGCATTGCACAGTGAGTGCGGGAAAGATGGGAATCTAATGCGTGCGCGCGCTCGGCTAAAAGTGGCACATTGCGCAACACGTCATCGCCGGCGTTGTGGAAGCGCACACCCGCTGCCTTCATCTGCGCAGCTGCGCGGCCGTGCCATTGCGCAAGCTGCATGGCCGTGTGTGGGCCTGCGGCGGCTCGCGTCCGCACTGCCAACTTTAGGCCGTGGTATGCGCCCAGATGACACAAAATCCATATTCCGTTCCGCCTCCCTTGCCCTTATGCCCTAATGGAGCACCCCAGCGCACAATACACTGGGACACCACCAAGGCTCCTCAACACGCTTCCGCCGGTCACCGGCCCCCGCCATCCCAACATTCCTTGCCGCATCGTGCGAGTTTATAATAATTCTGTGCCCCACCGTTGCGTATTCAGTCGATGCGCGCGATCCAACACGTGCTCTGTGTTGATCAGGCCCCTCGGTAGGCTGGTAAACACAATACAACAGCGGCTGGGGGACAAGAAGGTGCAACCATTATTAGAAGCACATTGGTGCTCATCTTCACGCCCTGCACCCAACGTCGTCTATCCCCCGGTGTGAACCGGTTTAGGCTTCCGAAGGTACTGCTTCTACGCTCCACCACAGCAAACCAGAATCAACGCAGCAGAGATCTCATTTTCTGATTGTTCTCCAGATGCGACCATCTGTCATTCGCCCCAACTCGTAGAACACAGTGCAGGTGACGGTGACGCTGTCGCAACATTGTCTAGGAAAAAAAGCGGCTTTGCTTCACCTATATGTTTCCCTCACGTTTCGCCGGCAAGCCCCTTCCACCACTGCACATGTGCTCTGGAATAAAATCGATACCTCTGCGAGGCTGGTAACTAGGTGCAGCCTTGATGATGTACGTTCTGTGGGCATTGCATGTGTGAAACCCCAGTTGCGAGCAGTGAGTTTTGCACGACACATTTGCGCACCCTTTCTTTGTGGACTGACGACAGGATCGCACTACGCATCCGTTGTGGTTGGCAAAGCTTGGATTGTAGTCGCGGTCGGCAGTACGCGCAATATTCGTTCGTATCTCCACCTCTGTCAAGGGTCTTGGATTCTGTTGCACCACTCTTGGCTCCTTTCCACTGTGCAAATTCTGGTAAACTTCAGTGTACACTTCTTTGCAAAACACATATTCACACGCACTCCGCAGAAACACATCTCTGTCGTCTTGACTCCATCGCCGATCATACGCAACCGCATCTGCATGGTGGCGCTCCAGAATCAACTGGAAGATCACTGTGGCGTACTCCTTATCCAAGTCGTTTGACAGTTTGACTGCACTCCAATTCACCTCCGCATTGCGGTTTTCACATTGACACTGAGCTAGCACGTTAGAGCGATCTCGATACCTGCACTTGCACAAAGACCGCTCCACAGCTCGATGGAGGAGAAGACTTCGACAAAGCAGCCCCACTTCACAAGGGTCTAGCAGCAATGAATACTTGTCGATGGCTTCCTCGTGCTCTCGCGCATGCATGCTTTCCAGAGGGTACAGAAGTATTGCTCCTGCAACACTGGCACAATCCCTCTCGGTGAGCATGCCCGACCGAACCATTGTACTGAAGAGCACCTTTCCCATTTCTTCCTTCGCTGGTCGCTGCTCATCGGGTAACAAGAACAACCAGTGGCCAAACAAGACAGACTCCCTCCTTGAATATTCCCACATGGCAAAGGCATGGAGTTCAAAGGATGGCTTCCAACTTGCGTACACGACATTCATAAACCTCGACCCTCCAGCAATCTGGCAGCATTTGCGAAACAAAGGCCGCGGGTACGTGCACAAGAGAAATGCACAGACTTCGTCATAGTCCCACTCGGACAATGAAACAAACCTCGTGGTAATAACCTTACAAAGCAAAAGCGCCCTGCCTGCGTCGGTGTCTGGGCGTTCATCTTGTCTCAGTTCGGTTGGGAGCTCTTCAAGGGCTATGTGAAATTTGCGAATTGCGTCGAGCACTTCTGAATCAAACCCGTAAGGCTTGGCCATTTCAGGTTTTGGGCTGAGGGCAAAGCCACGTTCTTCAGCTGCAAATAAGGATCTCGTCAACGCAAGGGCGCGCGCACACACAGGCACAACTGACGACGCGTGGGATGGATCAAGTCGTTACTTTGAGCAAAACAACCAAGTGCCGTGAAACAGTAATACAGAAGCGATTGCAACCCAAAGGACAGACTAGCGAGGCAAGGCCAGATGGTAATCGCAGTGTGTTTGCATGAGACTCGGGTAGAGTCTCTTCATCCAAGTGAACCACTTGCTAAACAATGCTGTCTAAATGATCGGCGCCGAGGAAGAGCCTCGAGGCCACGACCAGCCTGGTCGAAAGGCTGACAAGGGTGATGGGAACGCAGCACAGTTGACCAGCCCTGCCACAGCTATAGCTAGTACAGTCTGTTTCAAAATCATAACACGTCGGTGTCCAAGTACAAAAATTGTGAATTTGGTACTGTACGACTACAAGATCAAGATTAAAAATAAATTCAAGTCCAAAAACCGTTTCAAAATCATAACA
>JAHNZQ020000010.1:1839005-1860610 GCA_019155205.2 Gracilaria vermiculophylla | reverse complement strand
GATCCATAACGATGGATGTTGATGGTGTAGTGTTATGATTATGAAACGGTTTTTACTTATATGTTCTGCAAAAGGCGCACTACAGTACTACTTTGGCGCGTTTTTTAGGCGTGATATGATTTTGAAACGCACTGTAGACAGCTTGGTGTCGAAAGAACTTACAACGCCAACCCTTATTGCAGCACGTTTGGCGCCAGTAAAAAAAAGGATAGCGAAGATAAAGTTTTCAGTAAAATTTCTAATCGCATTCCAATTGTGCATGCCAGGACCAAAGCGACCAGCTCACCTCCTCTCGTCCGTGGTAAGTTTTTATCAGCTTTATGAAGAACGTCAAGCTCGTGAGATGATGTCAACATCCGTTCGGTATTCCAATCCCAATGCCAAGAAAGGATAAGCATCAAAGAAGGCTTACCGAAGCCAGCACCACAACCGACTCGAATGATAATAGGTTGAAGTTGTATTGATTTAAGCATGTCACGAATCAAACAACGCCTTGTATTGCATTGGACGGGGACGTTCTCAAGGCTTGACGCATCAGAAAATGTGGTCCAAACCCCTCACCAAAGGTCATGACCAGCGTGTAAGCAATCCGGCCAATTTTACCCTTAGCAGCAATTTACGCGGACATGTACCATGTGACAAAAGAAACAAGCTTGAACGAGTCCGATATAAGTCATTCCTGACACCAAGGGCGAACAGATGTAGCGTCGGAAAAAATAATCATTGGCCGAAATCGAGTCGCCGCTGCGCATGAAGCGCTTGGAAAACGATACCGATCCACACGTCCTACCGTTGTTGTGTTGTGATATTTGTGCAGGGCGAAGCTGCCATGCGTGGGGCGCGGAAGCTGTGCCATTCATTGCCTTGGCACTTTCTCAGTGGATACCGATGAACTGCGAACAGAACAGATCTGAAAGAGCGCCTGTCCCCGATGTTGGAGCGTAATTGGCCGCAGACACGCTCGTTTGTACCAATATTATAGCTCCCGCAATTCGCAAAGAGCGCGGATAACCGTGGCCCGTAGCCGTCGCACCTTGTGGCGTTCTAGCTGAGACGTTACGTGCATGAGTATCTGAAACGAGTTGTTTTAATCCGCCCACTCCCGTTGTCGTGTCCACACGGTAAGCGTAATCTTGCATGGCAGAGAGTAAATCCAGGTTGGATGGAACCTTCGCGTGAAGTGTACCAGGGCTACGTCTGCTTTCAAATCGGCAATCCATTGTAGCGGGTTGTTTAATAGTATACCAATAACCATCAATCGCAAGAAAGAGAACATAGAGTTTACAGCACGTACATAATTATAATCATTGAACGCATAGCCCCCACATGTTAGAACGAATCTCTTCGACAGTGCGTTCTTAAACAGTCCGAAGACCGCGAATGCCGTAGCGACGGCGAGGTTGGCACAAATTCGTTTGCGATGAACATGAACGGTATTCGATGTGAATCGAGAAAGGATTGTAATCTGCGCTGCTCTCGCGCAGAACGCGTCGGGTTCGGTCTCGACTGTAGGCACTCATTTGAGACGACATACGCATTGTGATCCAGAGCGTAACGAAGCATAAACTCTTCTCTCCTGGAACGGGAGGTAGTGACAGCGACCAAGCCACTGTCGACGAGTTGTGCCAGAAGCGCATCTTGCGATCGCTCTCGCGACGAATTTCCGTGTTCCAGCGCCCGCTTCGACACCACCGCCACCGCATTGAAGCCTCTGGTGTGGTAGTATTGCAGGGCGGCCGAAATTCCTTGGGGCCTGAATTTTCCTTTCCCATAGCTGCAAGCCACAGAGTGGCCATCAAGCACCACTCTTCTGCGCTTGGTGGGAGCGGCGTGAGGCCGCAACAAGTCGCCGGCGGCGCGGAGGGCGTCAGATTGAGCGGCGGGATGGTTTATCGTCTTGACAGATTGCTTGACGTCTCGCAGCTCGTTCTGCAATTGCGACAGCTGTGCAGCAAGATCGCCAAAGTCTCGCGAAAGCCTGGCGCGCTCGGCAGTGGCGAGATCGACGTCCTCTTTTAGTTGCTGCGTGGATGGAATAATCTGAAGCGTGTCCGAGAAACGGACCTTGGAGTGGCGCTTCGCTCGCTTGGAGGGGAAGGAGTCCGAAGCGCGCGGAGAGTCCTCAGCCGAGTCGCCATCCTCGGAGACGCTGGAGAAGCTAAGATCTAATGGGCGCAGCGAGCGCGGGGCCGGCGGGGCGGTGGCGAGGGGCGAGGCGTCATCGTCCAGCGCGGAGAGCACGGTGGCCTCCTCCGTGGATGTGTACAGCGGCGGGTCGAGCGAGGCCTCGTACGAGAGCTGCAGACCGGCGGGCGAGGACACGGACAGCGCCAGCGGCTGCGGGGCGCCCGAGAGCAAGCGCTGGCAAACAGCGTGCGTGTCGATGGAGAAGCGGAAGAGGGCGGTGGCGCCGTTGGTGATGGTGACCTGGCGCGGCTGCAGCGTGTAGAGCACGAAGGAGTGCGGGCCGTGGCAGGGCAGGCGGCAGTCGATGGGGGCCGAAAACTGGAACGGAGCGACTGCGCGCACGAGCGGAGAGAACTCGCGGCGCGCCGCGCGGCAGAACTCGAGGACGACGTTTGAATGATCGAAGTGCGGGGCGCTGTAGCCCGTGAAGCGGAGCCACACGGAGGGCGGCGGCGACGGCGCGGCGGGGGCGGCGGTGGGGGTGCGGCGGTCGGCCATGGGCGGCGGTGGCGGTGCAGGCGGGGGGAGCGACGGCACGCGAGGAGTAGACGCGGATAAGAACGGCTCGCGGCGCGAGAAGGGGGGGGGGCAGGGGAGGGGTGCGGGGGGCGGCAGCTGGGGCGCACAAGCGGCGGCGGCTCGGCCCGGGGGAGAGCTATTAGGCGTGCGGGCGGGCGCGGCGCAGTGTCGAAACAAAGCAGCAATGGCGACGCACGCACGCGTCTCGCGGGAGCGCGTTTATGCGGTGGCAGCGCGCGCTGGCGCGGCTTGGCGGCGCTGGGAGCGGCGCGGCGTGACACGTTGGCGGCGCGCGCCGTGACGTGCGGTGCGGAATGTGGCGCGCTGATTTGCTCCGCGCCGCCGCGCTGGCGCGCCCGTCGTGAGACGTAGCGCGTCTGGTGGCTGGCGGGCCACGACCTCCGCCGCAGCGGGCGCTTCGCGCGCGTGCGCGTATCTTGGCCGTCGCCAGCTTGCACCACCCACGCTGCCCATGCGCCTCCACACTGCTTGCTCTACAAACCAAGAAGACCGCTAATCAATTCAACGCTTCCACGCTGATTTGCACTGCACGTGCCGGGGCTGTCTGTAAATTCACCGCCCACCGCGCTCCTACGTAGCTGAACGCTCGTGCCCTGCGGCTGCAACGTAGTCACCTTGATAACTTGACCGCGATCAGCCCACTCGCGTGGCCCGCCGCCGCCACTAGCGCTCTCCCTCAATGTGCAACAGCACATAATCGCCCATCTTCTTCATTCGACATCATTGCCCCGCATGCTGCTGGAAAAGGGCGTCTTTCGCGCTGCACCTGAGAGCGCTGTCCGCTGACCACCAACTGGTTTTCCACTGAGCAATAGGCAGATCGCATGCGATCAAACTTTCGCGATGCTCCCACCATCATTACACAAGCAGTGAAGTACAGCTCGCAAGATTCAAACAGCAGGCCACGTTCTGTGCCGATCTGGACAACCAAAGTACTGCGAGCACACAGAACATGTGCACCTCAGTTAAATATATGCTATTTTGAGCACCAAACGCTGACGGGCCATCGTAACTCGCATTGTGAAAGCTGAACTGACACGCCAAAATTGTCCCACAATATTGAAAATTCAATCCTGTCAACATGAGTCGCTGTGGAGAACACATTTCCAGCTACTCAGGTCGCTCACGGGTCGCCACGCTTTCCCCCACAAGCCTCAGCACACCTTGCTATCGACAGGTCCAACAAGATGCGGGCGTTGTGGCGAAAAACAATCCAATCTCATCATCTCCGAGCACCCATTCCGTAGTCCATCATCTCAAACAGTCACACACGCTAAAGGCCCTATCACACTGTACTTTACACAGTGTAAACGTTTAGTACGCACGCCAATACTGTAAGAGAACAGATCATCAAATACAACAACACCTTTCGTCGAAACGGATCATCATCATCTGACCAACATTGCAGCCTGAGTAGCCAACACTTTCCCCTTACCCCGCGTCAGCCGCCGTCCGAAAGCATTTAGTCCTCTCTCCAGCCGCGGAGGCCACATTCATCAACTGCATCGGCCAAAACATTTCGCTTGTGTGTTTCAACCCACAAATCCCTTCTTCACACCACTGCCAGCATCAGTGATCACAGGCTCGAAACCTACCTTATTCATTCGCAATTATTATATCCAGTGGCCTGACAATGACACAAAGTAATCCAATTTCCAACGTCAAGCTCGGCTTCTATGGAGGCGGCATGATGGCTGAAGCGATCATCCGCGGTATCCTAGCCAAAAAGGTACTTGAGCCCCAGTCAATATTCGTTTGGGAATTGCTTGCACATCGTCGCGCGCTTTTGTCGCAGTTAAACGTCAACGTTGTCAACAACGAAGAAACGATGCTTCACTCTTCGAATGTTGTCGTTTTAGCTATTAAGCCTGGCGTTGTACCACAAGTGCTCAAAACGATCAACAATGCTAACCCCCCTGAAGGAGACACCACCTTGTACATTTCTATATGCGCTGGTGTCACCCTCAGCACCCTTTCCGAAACACCATCTCATCAAACACATACGAAGAAGTGGGTGAGAGTCATGCCCAATCAGCCTTGTGTTGTGGGCGCTGCCGCATCCGCCTATGCAATGAATGAAAAATGCAACTCAGAAGACAAAGCCATTGTGGAAAACCTCATGGGAACTTGTGGTATGGTTGTTCCAGTCCCGGAAAAGAATCTCGATGCTGTCACCGGTTTGAGCGGAAGCGGGCCAGCTTTCGTGTTCATCATGATCGAAGCCATGACTGATGCGGGCGTGAGGAACGGTTTGCCGCGTGCTATCGCGTCTAAACTCGCCTCTCAAACAGTCTTAGGCGCAGCGAAAATGGCAATCGAGTCCGACTTACATCCTGCTGAGCTTCGAAACCGCGTCGAATCGCCAGGAGGCACTACCATTGCAGGCACTGTCGCTTTAGAAAATGGCGGTTTCAGAGCAGCAGTCATTGACGCCATATCGCGTGCTACAGACCGCTCTGCCGAGCTTGGTAGATAGAAGGGGGCATAACTCAACCTGGCACGATTGCCAATGTCGGAATTTTTCATCTCCCGGTGTTCCGTTTGTCTCGCTGTTTCACCTCTCCCATCACAGAGCTGTTCTCGTGCCTCACTGTGTTCCAGTGCGCCCCGCCTTCCTAGAACGAAGATGCGGAAGGCATACCTCCTACTATGCAAACACTCGGGTGCAACCGTTGATGTGAAGAGTTGAGCTTCTCTAGGTGAAGGGTGTAAAACATGTCTGCCATGCTTTCCACGACAACGCATTATCGCAGGAGTGTGGTTGTTTCGGATGTTACCATTTCCACACCCAGGACGTATTCAAAGGGATTTAGAATGTACGGTTGAGTAAATGAACATATCCGCTACGGAAAACACCTTTCTATTCCTAGTATTCTTTGTAAATTGATGTATGTTACAGAGGGATTCACGGTCCCAATCAAAGCGTACACGATGCACATGCAGGGGGTGGGCGAATCAATGTACAAGCTCCGTCCACGCGTTCCATGATTTGCACATGGCTGACCTTTATCGCCTGTAGCGCGGACTCCGACTGCAATGGTCGGCACGGCTGAGTTGATGCGGGTTCGGGTTTGGCAGAAACTCTCCATTCACAAATGTGTATGGTATGAGATGTTCGTTCAGAAAGTCCTGCAAGGTACGGGATGCACCCTTTGTTGCTTGCTCAGAAACTTCTTTCTGAAATCGATCATTAGAAATGATATCAATGTTCTTTTGCTTCGCATAAGCCAGAAGGAAGTGATCATCATGTGAACCAGACGGAGTAAACGACACGAGACCCTGAGCGGAAAGATTTTTCAAAAGGGCAGGATCGTCTGCAACGCGGTCGTTGAGCAAACCGAATCGAGTATCAACTTTACACGCAGGTAACATTGCAACCGCTTTCATTCCTCTGCTTAAATAGTAATCGAGCACTACTTGCACGCCCTTGGCACGGAAGTTGTGCTTACCCCCTCCATACGAGCATCCGACGTTCTGTCCATCAATAACCACAACTGGCACCGATGAGCGTTCATCTAGGCGCTCTTTTTCAATTTCAGCGATTGTTTGCTTTGCTGAAGCGGAGTTTTTATCAGCCGGAAGAGGATGGGTAGCTTTGGAAGCCGAAGGAGCATGATGGCGCGCATAGAACTGCTTCGAGGACCCCGCACACTGCCATCCGTGAGATGATGGTTCGGAACAGGACGGAGAAACGTGCGAAGCTTCCGCGGAACCATTTGCGACAATTTGGTCCTGTACGGACAGCGGCGTCAAGTGCAGCTGCCTGTTAGAGACCTCAGGCGTATCTGTGTTCGCACAAAGGCTCTTCTCAAGTAGAAGAAGTTGTTCTCTTTGCATGGAGCGCGCAATTTCCTCGTCACGGGTGCTCATACTCGCTGCTAAAGCTTCTGCAAGCATTGCTTCTTCCAAGTTTGTTTGTTCACGACTGCGTTGCAAGGCCTCCTGCAGCTCGGTGTCTTCTGCATCGTTAGTGGCCATCACATCAATTTTAATTGGGCAACGCCGGCAAGGAGGGATTCTAGGGAAGATAGCTGAAGCTGAAGGTGCGCACATGAGCTGGCACTGCTGGATAACTAGAACATGTCGCACGTAGCGCGGCGAAGCAAAATCTCGGAACAGGCGAGCACTGAAACAGCCAAGTGCTAGCCGCGTGTCAACAAAGCGCATACTGTTTTCCTGACCATTTTGGCCCAGCCCCTAATTTCGAAGCATAAAATTTTATTCAATAAAAACGTATTGAATCACGTGAAAGAGCACCGAGGTCGTTCGTTCCCGTTGGTCTAGTGGTTAGGATGTCCCGCTTTCACCGGGAAGATCGCGGGTTCAAACCCCGCACGGGAAGAACTACATTTCCATTTTGCGTAAAAGAAGTAACGAACCACTTCGCCTGCCCAGCTGCGCGTCTGCGTGGTCCAGACATTGAGTTTCCACCCCTCAACAGTACGTCTCCATCATAAGTATCAATCGCATGAGTGACGGGGGAGTCTTTAGCAAATCATAAAAAACTGAGAAAGGTATTTATGAGCTGTTATGTATCTTTTTTTTCTGGTCTTCTTCTCAACTGGTGAGAGCGGCACTATGGAAAAAACAAAGCCCACGAGTTCAAGGCCACCTAGCAGAATATAATGAACCAAATCTAAAAGCAGATCCCACCAGCATCCGTCCCAGGTTCACATCATGTACTTCAGTGCTTCTCTATATCGATACATGGGGTTGTTTTTAAGTTCTTCTTCTGGGAATACCATTGTACTCGTGAAGTGAATACTGAGCTTTATCAACACCTCAGCTCTTACGAACATTTTCAATCCGTATAATAACTCTCTGCACGTCATCAAAGTTGTCGACGTACATATTCTAGGAAATCTTCCAATTTGGTTTCTCTGGAAAGTGAAACTGCGGCTGGTACAGTAATGTGAGCAAGTTTAGCATATCGTTCCCTTCGTTTCCTCAACAAACTCGGATAGCACCGCCTCATGGACTCCATTGGCGTTTCGAGTTCGCGACTATTAAATGCATCCCCCCACACAACAGGTTTCGGCGTTTTGAAGTAGTTTTCTGTCATCATCTCAAGCATATCGTCATTCGCTTCGAGATGTATCACAAGGTAATCCGCTCGCAGTTGACCCAAAGTCCCATCAGAAAGGTAAACGACGCTCCCGGTAGTGTCCAAAACAGTATTTCTATTGGAGTCTGGTACCGCACGGGATGTTATACGCTCTTCGTGCATAAGGTAGCGGTCTTGATTTGCCGTGAACTGCTCGTCACTCGGGAATCCCATCCATTTTGCCATGCCGTCAATGCCAGAGTATCCAAGTTTTGCCAATTCAGGACTGATTTCCTCTTCAATTTGATCGTCGACGCAGATTAGGTGAAACCTCTTGAGGCGACACAGCTGCGAGGACCAGTGCGATTTGCCGCAATTCGACATACCCACCAAACATAATCGAAGCTCGTTTGATTCTAGCTTTTCGTTGAAGGAATCTGAAGTAAGAGCGTCCCACCCTGAGGCACTGCAATAGACAGATGATGTTATCTTGCACCCGGCCCCAACATTTATGTTGTGGAAATGAGCTACTTTCCGAGAAGGAAGCAGTGAAATCTTAACGGTCTGCAGCCGTTTCAAACCATTGGGTCTCTTATACGACACGGACTGTGCTGGAAATGGCACGCCTAGAAAGGCAATCTTGTCCGCGTACATGGTCAGAGGTAAATGCGACCGGCTTTATGATTTGTTCTTTGCGACTCTTCGCCGCTTATGCACCCGGCTCAGTCGTCGAGCTACAAGCTCATGTTGCATCCCAACGAGCCACCGTGCTCAAAGCTCGAATTTTTAATTTTGGTTCTCTCAGTATAAGCCCCATGCCCTTGTTTTCCATCAATCCCGCAAGGCAAAGTAGTCTGTTACCCGGTCACCTCTAAGCTGCGCACGAAGGGGCGCTATGTTCAGAGCTACGCGAAAGGGTCGTCTCTTGCATCCTACTACGTCAGGGGTGGGTTTCAATCAACTGCATTGTAGCTAGATGCAAGCCAAAGATTGCAATCCGCGATTAATATCCTTCACCGGGATCGCAATTCGAAGAGCCGTTTTCGACCCACCACGCGCTCAGATTGGTAACGTTCATCACAGAACTGTTGACATATTCATCCCAGTACAGTATTACCGTTTCGATTGAGCATCAATTGATTGAGGTTGCTATCGGGTTTGCTCCGGAAGAAGAGCGATAGCAATTGAAATTGGGGTTGCTATCATGAATCGACAATCTATCCCTGTCAGCCTGGTTCCGTGCGTGTACTGCAATAGAATTCTGATCTATGGAATCGAGGGTCAATCGTCAAAGGTTCACAGTCACTTCTGTACATGCCACGAGGCCGTTTCGAAACCAGATCTGGCTCCGAAATTCCCTTGCGACAAAACAAACTCTTGATGTCTCTGGGTGACGCTGAAGAGACATAAATCCATACTTTCAAACGATCAAATGGACAGTTTTGCTGTAGTGGGCGTTGCACTGACAGAGTTTGCATTATACCTGGTGCATTTGTTGGGCAATATAAGCTCGAAGCGTTCATTTGTATATCGTACGTTATAGGTGGAGTTCAGGACGCCCTCAAAGAGTGGTTTGAACTCATATGATAAGGCCTTACTTTTGTAATCTCCGCACTATTCAAAGTTGATACAACTCGCAGTCCTTTTATGGACCGTAAACAGAATATCAAGGTTTAAATGATCTAGGACAATCTCCAGACGACCGTAGGTCAAGGATGTTCAGGACCACGTTTTTTTGAAACGAGTGCAGAATATTATTCACATCTGTTGTTGAAGCTTTACTATATCTACGAGAAAAATATCATGAGGAAAATACCAGAGAAAATAACAATGGCATATGATCGGTTTTTGTGACTAAGAATACCTTAGGTCCAGCCTTCAATAGAACTTGTGACATATCCTTGCCTTTAGATTGCTCTAAATTAAATACGAAAGATATTACTGCCAACAGAATTCTCAATTGTAACGGATGGTTGGATCATCGTCAGGGTTGTGTATAATTCGATGGGATTGCAATTCATTGCCAAAACAAAGATTTCCATCTGCATTTTATCTCGAAGAGCATGGCTGCGATCTGATGGAGCCAGTTTTATCAGTATACCGTTCAGGTTGCAAGTGTACTCGTATCCTTACGTACTACGAAGGAAGCGATTCAACATGTGACTCCATTTCTCTTATAAAACAACATAAACATGTTTCTGTTTCAGTAAAAAAACAACTGAAGTTCACATTATACGGTAATGTAACCGTTGTCCAATATCTTTTGCAACGTTTTTGACATTTTAGACCTTTGGAGAAGTCCGAGACAATGAAGATCTGCTGCTGTGACCTTGGTCGATATCATATTATTGAAACAATGTTAGAGGAGATAGATACAATTTACGGCTGGCAGTTCGATATCTTCTTCCCCCTGAAGGCGTAGGGCCGCCTGCGAGGCCAATTTAAGGGGTGAAGGCTGGCGTCGGCACGGCGTCAATGCTCTTTCCAGCTTCCTGAGCCTCAGCCCTCTCCCGCCTTTTTGGGAGAGTGGCAATTCAAATAATGTACCCAAACAGTTCCAAATGGGCACATTCGCCACGCAACTTTCCTTGCCTGTACGCCTACCCACAACTGCTCATCAGACCTGTCGAACATGTAAGTTGCAATTATGCTCCTTTAGACAAGCGAAGCAGAACCACATTGGAGTTATATGAAGCATATGATTCTCTAAATATTAAGGCTGGGTTGCATAATGAGAAAATTGTTAAGACTGCGTTTAAATTAAGCAAATGCTGTACAGATTATACTTGAAATAGGTTTAAGATGACATGATCGGAATTTGATCAAAGAACGTTGCAATTAGATGGACTTTTGTCCCAGGTGATGGCAATTAGGTGGGGAACAAGAAGAGACCACGCAATCCCATCCTTGAATTGCACTCTGCCTTTGCAATCCTTATACCATCGGATTGGTTCCGAAGTACCCCTGATCACGAGAAAACAACACTTTTGTTTTTCAAATTTTCACTGAGATACATGCTTGGGAGTCACAGACGGTATTAACCAAGAAACTTCATGATTCGGAAGTGATTGTGAAGCACCTCCATCCGAAGAAGAGCAAGAGACTAATGGTTGTGGGGAATACAGAAATACTTTTTATTGTTGAACCTGTAAAATCAAATTTCTGTTTTGATGCCCGAAAGAGCAGTGTGCCATCGTACCAGATGATCTACAAGAGCACAGTATCAAGGAACGCTGTGCCCTGGATCCAGATGTGATTTTTCGATGGCCAGGCTTTTTGACCCTAATACCCATGTGCTTCCATCCATCGCCTCAAACATGCAACCGGAAGTGTTTGCTGAGACTGGTAGTAGGATTTGAGTCACAATTGTGACTTCCAAACGAGCTTTGCACATCCACGGTTTAGGGCGATCGGTAGAGCAACGGTGAAGATCATAGACCATCAATTGGCAGATAAGCTGGTGGCGCCAGCGCCTCGGGACGTCGATAACCCGATAGCTCTAGAATTCCCGCATTGGATCTTTTGTTCATTACCCGTGCTTTCATCGGATCAAGTTTTAAGCCATCAATTTGGAAGTCAAGGCGGTGAAAAGAGTCATGCCGTCTCTCTCGCAACCAGGTTCAGCGGCTACTAAAGCCGGAGCTCTCTTCTCAAGGGACTCATCTGCAATCTTCTACAACTACAAGCGCAATCCAATCCAGCGCATGCTAGATTTTGACTTCATTTGTGCCAGGCCCACCGCGTCTGTTGCGGCAATTGTGTCTCCCGGTGCAGCACCTGGTGGTTTTCAGAAAGCCTTCTTTGGAAAAGAGGAAGTTGCCATTCCGGTTTATGGATCTACAGAAGCTGCATGTATCGCCCACCCGAATTCAGATGTGTTTATCAATTTCGCTTCTTACAGATCTGCGTACCAGAGTTCTTACGACGCCTTGAAGCAACCTACTATTAGAACGATTGCAATTATCGCAGAGGGTGTTCCAGAGCGAGACACAAAAAAGCTAATCTCTTACGCAAATAAAAACGCTAAAGTTATCATCGGACCAGCCACAGTCGGCGGCGTCCAAGCCGGCGCGTTCAAAATCGGTGACACTGCTGGAACAGTCGAGAACATCATTAATTGCAAGCTTCACCGCCCTGGAAGTGTTGGGTTTGTTTCAAAGTCTGGCGGTCTATCCAACGAAATGTACAACGTGCTTGCTAGAGTTACGGATGGCTTGTACGAAGGCATTGCGGTTGGAGGGGATGCGTTTGCTGGGTCAGGGCTTTCTGATCACGTGCTTCGTTACCAGACGATGCCACAGGTAAAGCTGATCGTTTTACTCGGGGAGCTTGGAGGAACAGATGAATACGGAGTTGTGGAAGCTCTCAAAAGTGGCCATATCACGAAACCTGTTGTGGCATGGGTGAGCGGAACTTGTGCGAAATGGTTCAATGCAGCTGAAGTGCAATTTGGGCATGCAGGCGCGAAAACTGGAGGCGCTGACGAAAGCGCAGAGGCGAAAAATGACGCACTCAGAAGAGCTGGAGCACATGTACCCGAAAACTTTGATGGATTTGCGGACATGATTCATAAGGTGTATAAAAGCATGGTTGACGAGGGCGTGCTTGAACCAGCTAAAGATATCAAGCCTCCAAATCTCCCACAAGATCTTGCTTCGGCAATCAAGGCAGGACAAGTCCGAAAGACAACAAATGTTGTTTGCACAATCAGTAATGACACCGGAGAGGAGCCAACCTATGTCCGTGTTCCCATTTCCGAGATCATGAGCGATCACACTATTGGTGACGTAATTTCTTTACTTTGGTTCAAGACGCTGTTTCCAAAGTGGGCGACAAAATTCATTGAACTGGTACTCGTCACCGCTGCTGACCATGGGCCTTGCGTCTCCGGTGCACACAATACAATTGTTGCAGCTCGGGCTGGGAAGGACTTGATCAGTTCTCTTTGCAGTGGTTTGCTTACGATTGGACCTCGATTTGGAGGGGCTGTTGACGCCGCTGCCATCAATTTTAAGACGGCCAGTGACAACAATGTTCCAGCAGACGAATTCGTTGAATCCCTAAAGAAAAAAGGGCAGAGAGTGGAAGGAATAGGGCATCGGATCAAGACTGCGGAAAATCGCGACAAACGTGTCGAGCTTTTGGCGAACTACGCGAAGGAGCATTTTCCAAGGATGGACACCTTCAAGTACGCGAAAAAGGTTGAAGAATATACGTTGCAGAAAGCCAACAATTTGGTGCTCAACATCGATGGGGCGATAGGGTCATTGTTCGCGGACATGCTTGTTGGGGTGGGTAAGTTCACTGATACTGAGGTGATGGAGGTTTTAGAGCTTGGTGGGCTGAATGGTTTGTTCACGCTGAGCCGAAGCATCGGATTTATCGGCCATGCACTTGATCAAAAACGCATGAAACAGCCGCTGTATAGGCATCCTTGGGACGATGTTCTATATGCCGAACCAGAACGCCCGAGCAGGTTGGCGGAAAGTGATGATCCCCTGGAGCAAAGGGACGGCTACTGAGTAGATTTCATGTTTTTCTTGTTTTCAACATACACGGCAGCTGCTGAGAAAGATTTCGGAATCGCGAGATACTCATTAAATGCGAGATTCGTGTCTGGTTTTTGACAACATCATTCCGCTCATATCGTTTCTGTGTCTCTTTCCCTCTGCGATTCTCGAGCTCATCAGGATCCGTCCAAATGGCAACGAACCGTTTTTCGGCGGGCAGGATGGGGATATAAACGGGCTGGGGATCACCTCTGCTTTTCATTCTCTGTCAATCATGAAGTTAACTTCCGGGCACTACATGTATTCGCATGCGAGGGCATTCGGTGAGCCGATGATTTTATCGCGCCATAAGCTTTGGACGCATAGACCTGGGCGAGAACACCACATTTACTAATGCTTAGCACACGAACGTCGACGCCATCACAGCGTGGTACTCAGCCGCACACGCACCATCATTGCGTCGATTCGCTTTCATATCGGTGCCGCATTTGCCGCGCGTTGCCGTGGGGAAATGGGGGCAGGGGGCCTGGCGTGCAAAATATCTCGCCGGCGCTGCCCAATCATTTTGCATGACAGTTTTGAATTTTCACCAAGCGAAGAGCCTTCTGCGTGCGCTGTGCCCTCTGCGTGCTTTATGCGGCCAGAGTCGAACCGCCTCCGTCTGTCGCGCAATGGCGCTCACGTGTTCTTTCTCCGGTAGTTGAAGCCGGACTTCGTGCAGTTTTCACGTGGAAAACGGACGTTGGCGGCTGCACTTAATCCGTCGTAAAGCACTGATACTATTTCACCTCGTTTCTCGGCAGAGCCCTTTTCGTCGACCTCGGCCAGGTATTGTATCCATCCAAGTGAGTATTACGAGACAGAGAAGTGGTGCGCCGGACTTGAAGAAAACATATCTAAGTTGAAGCTGAAATCGGCCAAGTAATCTGTCAAAGTGATATCGTGTCAGGCGATGTATAATTTAGATACAAGTCTGACTATGATAGATACCGCGTTTCAAACTCCAATATCATTGACCGAACACAAGCCGAAAAAGAAATTAACATGTCGTGTATCAAGCAAGCCAAAAGCACAAACTAAAGCTCAGTATGCGAACAAGGGAGCCCCAACTCGTATAAGCAGAAGGAATTTGCTCAGGGGAATATCTGGGGCCGCATTCGGAGCTGGTTACGTATGCTCAAACTCACTGCCTGCAGCAAGCCGGCAATTTCCCGATTCGGACTTTGTTTTTGATGCAAAGAGTGGCTCTTTTGTCCCACCATCAGCAATTGGCAAGCTTTTGCGGCGAGATCGAGGGTCACAATATGATCGCTGCATAGTCGCGGCAGAGATACATGATAACATGCGAACACATGCAGCACAGCTTGCGGTTATTGATAGCGCTCGGCGCTTGACGGATGGCAAACAACTTACTGTCGGATTTGAGCAGTTTTATCGCACTCACAATCATCTTCTTGATCTCTACGTGAACGGTCTGCTTTCTCTGAACTCATTGCTGCAGGTGACGAACTGGGATCAGACGTGGGGAATGGATCCCAAGTTGTACACCCCAATTTTTGAATACTGCCGCATTTACGGAATTCCAATGGTTGGATTGAATGTTCCGCGACAGTTTGTCTTGCATGTCTCCCAGCTAGGCCTTAATGGTATTCCTGAAGAGCTCAAGGAATTTCTGCCGGATAACATGGACTTTTCAAATAACGAACACTATGAACATTTTGTAAAGCTCGTTGAAGAAGGTCATGGTGAGCATGTAAGGAACAAAGCCGTTCTGGATCGCTATTACGAAATACAAGTGTTATGGGAAGAGTGGATGAGCCAATCTGTTGCCCAGTCTTTACAATCGAGGCCTGACTCCAGAATGGTAGCCTTGATCGGATCTGGGCATGTGGAGGGAAGGTATGGTTTCCCTGATCGAATAGAGAAGAGATGTAACGAACGACCGTATACGATTGTTCCCCGTCCAGTGGCTTGGGAGCGAGAGGACGGTTGCAGTTTACCGCAGATCCCTGGGCCGGAAAGAAATATTGCAGACCTTGTCTGGTACACGAGAAGGAGAATTGATCTTGTGTGAGTCGAAATTACTACCACGTCCATATTTCTCCGCCACCTGGAAGGACTTCAGTTCTTTCTTAGGTATGTAGATGTTGGCAATAGTCCAGATCTTCTACAAGTTTGGACTTCACATCCCATGTCTGTCGCTTTCGTATAATACGTGTATGCACTGGGTGTTTTCTTGAAATCTTCGAGTTCCGTTCTCAATGCACTCTGATATGCGGTTCTTTTGACCGTATTGAGCGAGGACGCGGGTATGGGAAAATGGGAGATTATGATCGTCCTGACTGGGTACGTTACGAGACAGTTGCTATGCACGCGCGGATCGTTAAACACCCAGCTGTGAGATAAACATTCTGTTCATATGTTTATCTACCCTTGCATTGCCTGGTTTGATTGTGTCTATACCCAGAATTTTTGAACACCGTCAAGGGCATCGTCACTTACTTTTAAGATGTCTGACTGACCATATTTTACGTAGGCCCACATTCATTGGCTATACCAACAACATATGTTTGGTACCAAATGCTGCCATGAGGAGGGGGCATAAATGTGACGAAAAATATGGCTCGCAGACATCGACGCAATTCAACGAGTATTCTGACCATAAGCGAGTTGTAAGATGGATACCCCCATGAAAGGCAACATTAAGAACATTCAACACGCGTCTAAATCCAAGTCCAGAGGGTTCTCAGCAGTGAAATCCCATGTTATTGAGACAATTCCAATGCCAGTTCTCTTTGTCATATTTCAGTTTCATCACTGGGATGTATGACCGACTTCGAGATTGCATGCATATGGATCGTTGAATATTTTGATGTGTACGCCACTTGACCACCGACTGATCAGAAAGAGCTTTTAGTTCAAAAAAATATGTTGTTGGTAAGTATCCAGAGTCGATCTGGATGACTGAGTCCAAGAATTCATTTAGACAGTGCTCTTCACCCTACTCTGTTCCAGTGTAGCCACTGAATTTCGGTCGGCTTCAGTGTGATTGTTGATAAGCTCGGTGGCGCGATAAGCAACAATTGGATCATTGTCGTCGACGAAGGGTTTCAAGACAGGTAAGCTTCTTTTGGAAAACCCAAGAAACTCAACAAGACACTGACGACTTTCGGAAAGACGTTTACATGGCATTTTTAAATCAGATGCCACAAGAAGCAACGAAAACATAGACGGATTTGCGTCCAACAGCAGTTGACGTGGGACAGACATTGAACCCTTGAGGAACATTTTTGCAGTGGAGTCCCACTGAGCTGACCGCGACCTGTCTCGTGACACGAATGGGGTGGTCATGACAAAGAACTCGATTATCATCTCACTCATATGCAGCAACCCTTTCATGCTCGATCTGCACGAGGTTATGTCAACTACTGACGCATACAAAGCGTTTAGAACGTCGGATAGATCGCTGCCGGCATCTGGTTTTCTGGCAAAAGTGAATCTCAAAATCTTCGCATAGGTTTCACGAAGAATCTTCCACTCTCTTGCATGATCCAAGGTTTCCCGCTGAAATAGGAATTTCGAATGATGCAGAGCCAGTTCTTCAATCTCTCTGAGTACGGCTATGCAGAATGGTTTGTCTAAGTATTTGATGAGAGCTCGAGTAGAGGCAATGTATCTGGAAGCAGGAACTCTATAGGACTTTCCAACCAGACTCCCTAATTGTGAATCGCTCGCTGTGCCACTTCCTGTCTTTTCTTGGAAAGCTTTCCTACCAACAGTCTGATCTTCATCGCTTGAATTATCTGTGCGCGTTCCCAGGTATTCAAGACTCAAAGGATTAAATAACAGCACACGCAACATGTCGACAACAAAGTCATCCCAAGGACCGACTTTGAATACATGAGTCAGCACAGTAGCGATATCGTGGCTTTCTAACAGAGCACGTAGAGTATCAATGTTGTCACGATGTCGTATCACAACATCTTTTGCAACGCCGTTCAGATACTTGAGGACTACAAAGTCATAAATCAGAACGAATAAACGACGGCGTGCAGAGGGAGAGAAAGTATCTGCAAAAAGCGTAAGGACCGTTTTAAAGCCTCCAATTTCTTCCAAATACTCCCTGTTCAATCTTGCCGAAGTGAGGTATTCATCCCATGTCTCATGTAACCTTGGGTAGAGACCATTGCAAATCAGGACGTGATCAACATCCGTGTGTGTCAGGTCGTTCATGCGGAGAGCAAGAGCTGCCAAACATTTCGAAGATATGTTGATGCTGGGATGCTTATCGCTTGACCTGAGCAGAAACAAATAGCAACGCAAGGCACGTTCCCACATGACGTCGTCATCTTGACGGCCGTGCATATCTTCTACAACGTCGGAGAATACCTTTCGAGCAACTTCTTCCACTCGGGTCCACGAGGCGCCCTTCACAAAACAGGAATGGGCTGCGATATTGACGAGGAGCGTGAAGACAGACCCGTCTCGCTCACTGCGCTCAGCACCTCGCATTCTCCGAACAATTTCGGTCAATAGATTGATACCTGTTTCCATCCCATGAAGACATGCTCCCACGACGTATCCTGTGAGTAGCAGCAAAGCGCGGTTTCTGCCGTGCGCTTTCAAGGAGTCATTCGTCAGGTACTCGTGCAACACCTTCCATGCCTGGGCTGAGGGCTCCTGGCTTTCGTAAGGGCGCCATTGAACGGGAGCCTGGCGCTGAATGTTTGACGACGGCAAATGATTTCCTCTTTCACGACATAAAGCAAAAGCTCCAAATAACGCATCTTCAGCATCTTCAGCTGACAACGTGAGGAGAGCGGCATCGTTTAGATTCTCGCTCTTTTCCGACACGTTTAGCGTCTGGTAGATGGAAGCCAAGCGGTAACAACGAAGAGGATACGGTGGTTTAGGCAAGCCACTCTTTAGCCTCGGAAGCTGATCTGACAGGAATGGGGCGTTGAGCTCCGCCTGTTCCACGCCGATAGAAGAGCGATAGAAGTCTCCATCGGAAACAATAGTGGGCTCCGGTGGCTGCGGAGGGTCAAGCGGACTTCGCTCGTCGGGAAAGCTTGGTACCCAGGAGCCCTCTTCACCATAGCTGGGTTTACGGTCAGACGTTGGAACGGGCGGAACGGGTCGCGTCGGTGGTGGCAGTATGGCGTTTTGAGCCGGTTGCCCATCATTGAACGCATGCGTGGAGGAAAAAGGATAAGAAGTTCGCTTCCCAAGAGCGTCTACCGGTTTGTCTGCCCTCGCAAAATCTGGTTTTGGCGGAAGCGGAGGTGGAGCGCTTTGCGGGATAAGCCCGAGACGTATTAAATCCGGCTTTGACGGAAGCTGAGGAGGAGCGCTCTGTGGAATAAGCCCAAGGCGTATATAATCCGGTTTGGGTGGGAGAGGGGGTGGGGTTTCTGATTTCAAGCGAGCAAAGGCGGGTTTTGGTGGAAGAGGAGGAGGTACATCTTCGTGTGCCGAGTTTTGGCCTCGTCCTAAAAACTTTGTCGGCGGCAGTCTGATTGCGGAACTGCATGGTTCCTCGGAATCTTCAACGCTCTCAGCTTCATCGTACGACCAAATCTTCAAATCATCACTGACTTGCGGTAATGGTGAGGAAGACATGTAGGATTAGCTTGTTCGACAAAACGCTGTCCCATATCAGCAAAAAGCAGGGCTTATCAACAACTACGTTTCAGAACAAACGCGAGATAGCATAAATGATTCCAATGTTGAGCCGAAAGTTTATCTGCATATCGTGCTGGCGCTCCCGATACTTGTGAAGACCGACTCTCTCGACTTTTTCAAAAATTCGTTGCATCGACAAGATGTCGAGACTGTCGTGTGATTCGAACCTGACAAAACTGTTGCAACTAACCGAATCTTGGAACAGAATGCGAAGATAGTGGCGCCGGTAGTTTTGCAGGGAAGAAAGGGTAACCCTTACCACGGTGTGCGGCTAGGTGTGTGACGGAGACACAACGCTTCCCCTGGGAAGGGCTGAATTATGTCGCTTGTAAAACAACAAAAATGACTATAATTTCGGAGATTTTGGAGTACCAGTTTAGAAGCTCTTCGCCACGGGGGGTTGTTCGCAAAACTATGAAGCTAGTTTTCCTCCCAAGAAAAAAGATTTCCAAGATCTCGACAAGTCTTATTTGCTATCCAAGTTGTGCAAATTACCTTATAGACACAAGTTTTAACTATACACGCATTGTGACAAAACTGTGCACATAAAGCTCATATTTTGCGCGTTCTGAGAACCTCAAAGAGTCTTTCTACTGGCTTATATTTGTTGTTTTGCCCATGGCTCTTGTGCAGCTGTGATATTTGCTGGCGGCGTGTATTGAGAGGTACACAGAGGGGGTGTTCATCAGTTTGATCCAATTATGAGCAGTGACGGTAACGATGGATACTGGGCCGCGCTCTCCACGCAAGTGCCGTGCACGCGCGATTGAAGAACACACAGGCCCCGCGGGCGCCGCTCTGCCGGGTTGGAGGAGTAGGGGTTTCCGTCAAGTGCCGAAAACATGCTGATGGACACGGGTTGCAGGCACGACGCAAGGCAACGGCAGCCGATCAATGACATGAGAAGAAAACTTTTAATGCGCATCGGCAACGACATGTAGGTTGCAAAGTTGGGTGGCGACACCTTGCGATGGCTGTGATAAAGCAGGCGCGCAAAGCTTTTTGTCTCAGCGCAGAGCGTGCGCAGCTGTTGTCTCGGCGCGCGTGTGCACCGAGACGGGGCATTGAAGCGTGCTGGCTAACGCCATACTGCACACTGGAGCTCAGACTTGAGTTTTCGTTTTTGCGAGTCTTTGACGATGTTTCTCTTGGCCATCTGACGCCTTGTTGATTGGTTTGACCGCTGCTTTCGCACGCGCATTTCGATGAGAGACTTGTTAATGGGGACACCAGGGCGCACGCGATCGGATGGGTCGACATCGGCATGGACGTCGACGTCGGCATGGGCGTCGACGTCGGCATGGGCGTCGACGTCGGCATGGGCGTCGACGTCGGCATGGGCGTCGACGTCGGCATGGGCGTCGACGTCGGCATGGGCGTCGACGTCGGCATGGGCGTCGACGTGGTTATGGACGTGGACTTGGGCTTGCTGCTCGTGGTGCTGTTGAGTGTGATGTTGGGAAGCCGTACGGGGGGGGCCTGGTTGAGGGTGCATGTCGGCATGCACATGGGCGACGGGCTCCGGGTGGGGCTGGGGTTGGGGAGGGGGTGAGATGTGCAAACTGTCAAGGTGATCGGCTAGGAGGAGGTGGTGCGCACGCTGGTCGGGCGCATCAGGGGCGGGGCCAAGAGCAGGGCGCGCAAGGTTGTTGAATCCGGTGGCAGACAGGGCGACGTCCAGGTGGTGGTGGGGCGACGGGTGGCGCGCGACGGTGTGCAGCGAGGGGTTGAGCATGAGGTGCGGGGCGACGCCAAACTTGTGCTGGAAGTAGCGGCGGATGGCTGCGACGTCGCGCGCGAAGAGGCGGGGGGCGTCCGGGTGGCGCGTGGAGACCATCTGCGGAAAGTCGATGACGGTGGGGGCGGCGTCGTCGTCGACGATGACGTTGAACTCGTTGAGGTCGCAGTGGACGAGGCCGTGCTCGGCGAGGCGGACGGCGACGTGGATGAGGTTGTTGGCGACGCGGGCTGGGTGCGGCAGGTGGTGCACGTGGTTGAGCAGGGTGCCCGGGCACAGCTCCATGACGACGACGTGGCGCGAGTGGCCCAGCGGGCGCGGGACCGGGAAGTGGCGGGCGTGCAGGGCGCACATGAAGGCAAACTCGTTGACGGCGGCCAGGCGCGAGAGGTAGATCCAGCTGGCGGACTTGCGGTGGGCGAGGTAGTCGCGCTTGGCGTTGACGGCGCGGAAGGAGGTGCGGCCCAGGCGGTGCAGCTTCATGGCGAGGTGCGGGGTGTCGGCGAGCTCCGGGTGGCGGTCGATGAGCTGGTCGGCGGCGGACACGACGAAGACGTCGGCCTCCTTGCCGACGCCCAGCGGGCGGCCCACGGCGTGCAGCACGCCGCGCTTGACGAGGGCGTTGAGGGCGAGGTAGTCGTAGCCCAGCGTGGTGAGGCGGTAGCCGACGTAGGGCTTGGTGTCGCGGTGCACGAGCTTGTGCTTGTGCACGAGCTTGAGGGCGCGGGCGCAGCCGCCGTGCTTGAGGGCGGAGATGGTGGAGATGAGGGCGACGGGGACGACGTCGTGGTTGCGCATGCCCATTTCGACGGCGGTGAGCACGCGGAAGTGGTCGTCGGCGAGGTAGCGCAGCGCGGCGGGGTCGAGCTTCATGGCGGGCGCTGGGGGTGGGGGCGGCGGG
>JAHNZQ020000010.1:1811246-1834581 GCA_019155205.2 Gracilaria vermiculophylla | reverse complement strand
CTCCCCCACTTCCCAAAACCAAAACCCAAAACCCAATCCCAAACCCCTTCCCCCCCCCCCCCCCCCCCCCCCCCCCCCCCCCCCCCCCCCCCCCCCCCCCCCCCCCCCCCCCCCCCCCCCCCCCCCCCCCCCCCCCCCCCCCCCCCCCCCGCCCCCCCCCCCCCCCCCCACCCCCCCCCCCCCCCCCCCCCCCCCCCCCCCCCCCCCCCCCCCCCCCCCCCCCCCCCCCCCCCCCCCCCCCCCCCCCCCCCCGCTCCCGCTCCCATCAAAACCCCCACCCCCACCCCCCGCTCTTCATGTCGCTCGCACGTCTGCCCGCAACCCCCTCTTAACCCCCTCCCCCACTTCCCAAAACCAAAACCCAAAACCCAATCCCAAACCCCTTCCCGCCCCTCCCCCCTTCCCCTCCCCCTCCCCTCCCCGCAACACCCCCCGAATCCATCCCAATGCCCGCCGTGCTGCCCCACCTCCTGCACGGCGCCCGCGAGGCCGCCAGCGTCGCCACAGTGCTCGTCACGTCCGCCGCCTCAGTCGCCTCCGCCTCCGTGCACTCCGCCTCGTCCGCCCAACATGGCGCCGCCCCCGGCGTGCTCGGCCCCCTCAACGGCGCCGACATCGTCATGGTGCTGCTCTCCATCTCCCTCTTTCTGCACGTCATCAACAGCCACTTCATCGGCATCCCCTCCTCCGTCGCCATGGCCTTCGGCGCCATCCTCATGACCGTCGCCCTGCTCATCCTCAGCCACATCCCCATGCTGGGCGTGTGCAACGTCGTTGAGGCCTTCCGCTCGCTGCTCAAGGACTTCCCCGAGCTGCTGCTCAACTACATGCTCGGCTTCCTGCTCTTCGCCGCCGCCATCGAGGTCGACTTCCGCAAGGTCGAGCGCATCCGCTCCACCGTCGTCGCCCTCAGCGTCGTCTCCACCTTCCTCTCCACCTTCATCGTCGGCACCATGACCTACTTCCTCATGCAGAACATAGCGCACATGGACTTTGCGTGGTGCCTGCTGTTCGGCGCCATCGTGTCGCCCACCGACCCCGTCACCGTCATGTCCATCCTCGCGCAGAAGCCCGACCTGCTGCCGGAGTCCACGCGCTACTTTGTCATCTGCGAGAGCCTGCTCAACGACGCCATGGGCGTCGTGCTGTACGGCATCTTCAAGGAGATCGTCACCACGCCGGACATCACCACCACGGGCATCATCTCCGTCCTCTTCGAGAACGTGGTCAAGGAGTGCTGCATGGGCGCCCTCATCGGCGTGCTGTTCGCCTGGATAGCGTACTCGGCCATCCGCACCACCAAGGAGCCGCTGCTGCAGGTGCTCATCACCTTTGTGCTCGTGGGCAACATCAACATGGTGTGCCGCATCATCCACGCCTCCATCCCGCTCGCCTCCGTCGGCGCCGGCCTGTTCATCGGCACGTACGCCCCCAAGTTCGCCATGGGCGAGGCCACCGACACGTTCCACAAGGTGTGGCAGCTCGCCGACGAGACGCTCAACTCGGTGCTGTTCCTGCTCATTGGCGCCGCCGACCTGTTCTGGAACCCGCAGGACCTCGGCTGGGAGAACGTGCTGCTGCTCAGCGTGTCCACCGTGTGCATCTCGCTGTTTGCGCGCTTCATCGCCGTCGTCATTCCGCTGCTGGCCATCATTGTGCTCGAGTGGGCGTTCAACCTGCACCTGCGCCACTCGTCCGTCAAGTACCGCGGCGGCACCATTGCCGTGCTCACGTGGGCGGGCATGCGCGGCGGCATTTCCATTGCGCTGGCGCTGGGCGTGCCGGACGCGTTTGCCAAACACGCCGTGCCGGGCCACATGACCAACGGGCAGCTCATCTTCTTTATGACGTTTATTCTGGTGGTGTTCTCTATCGTGGTGCAGGGCATGCTGTTCGAGCCCGTGGTGAACATGATCAACCGCGTGAGCTACCAAATCCTCCCCAGCGGCGGCCTGAGCACGATGGAGTCGCAAATGAGCCTGGCGCGCCCCGACTACGGCGCCATCATCGTGGACTCGGCCGACGAGTCCGCCGTGTCGGGCGAGCTCATGTGGGAGGACAACGACCAGATCTTCAAGGACTTCCCGGAGGGCTCCGACTCGAGCGCGCGGCTGGACTTTGAGCACGACGCGCTTCCGCGCGCGCACACCGACACGCGGCTGGCGGCCAACGTGCCGGACGTGCGCCACTCGCACCAGCGCGCGCCGTCCAACATCTTCACCAACCTGCCGCAGCTGCACGAGCCGCCCACCATCCAGCAGGTGATCTCCAACCTGCAGCGCGGCACCTTCTCGTTCAACACGTGGTTTGGGCCGCGCCAGCCCGCGCAGGACGCGGCGTCCAAGAACCGCCTGAAACGCTCCCGCACCGAGCCCGACACGCACAGGTTTTTGAAACACGAGTCGCACGGGTCTGGCTAGCTTTCCCGCGTCGTGCTGCCTCCGCCCCCGTCTTGTTCTTTCTTCTTCTTCTTCTTCTTCTTCTTCTTCTTCTTCTACAGCTGTGTTTTTTTTTTTTTTTTTTTTTTTTGGGTCAACAAAGAGAGAGAGAATGGGCCGTTGATGCGGTGAACGTTTTGGACGAGCGTGCAGTGCGCTGTGACTTGGAGCAACGGTGATGGGGTGGCGTGCGGCGCTGCTGCAGTGACGGATGGTTTTAGTGCATGAACCATTGCGCCTTGGTTGCGGCAAGGCGTGTTTCGGAAATGGTTGTGCGGGTGTCTGGTGATAACGACGCGACAGTTTGGAAAGTACAACACATATATATTATTATTATTACACATAGATATGAATGACTTGGATACTGGCAGCACCAGCACCGTGCTTGGGCTACCAACGGAGGGAGTGAGAGCGTGGCAAGTACGTACGCCTTGTAAAATGGTATTAATCACACACACACACATGGGTGCTTACGGGGGGGCGTGCGGCGCGGCGTGGCGCTGCTGCTCGCGCTCGACGACGAAGACGTGCGCATCTTGAGCGCTGATTTGCTGCACGTAGTTGAGCAGATGCAGTGTGGACGGAAACCTCCACGGGTGCGCGCGGTTGGAATCGACGAGGAAAAAGTGCTGCGCGTAGCGCGGAATGGCCAGCCAGTGGCGGCCGTGCTCGAAGAGGGCGCGGCACGCGCCGGCGAGGGGCGACGCGCAGCGCACGTTGAGCAGCAGCCCGACGACGGCGGGCGAGTGCACGGCGGCGCGCAGCGGCTGGCGGCGCGGCAGCCAGCGCGCCGACAGCCCGTGCCGCTGCAGCGCCGCCAGCAGCACGTTGGCGTCGTAGTGGCCCAGCCGCAGGCGCGCGCGGTGCGGGTGGCGCAGGCGCGCGCGGCGCGCGCCGCCCGGCGCGGCGCGCAGCGCGTCGGCCAGCGCGTCCAGCTGCGCCGCCGTGTACGCGCGCCGCTGCAGCAGCGCGTTCACGGCGTGCAGCCCGCAGCGGAAGCGGCGCTGCCGCTCGCTGTACACGCGCGCGCGCGGCGGCGGCGCGTCGCCCATGCGCGGCGGCGGCGGCGGCGGCGGCGGCGGCAGAACGCTGCTGCGGGGCGCGCGCGCGGGCGGCGGCGCGGCGGGGGGCGCGGCGGTGTGCGGCGCGCACGCACGCGCTTAAGCGGCGCTTGGGCTCGCGTGTGAGTGGCGGCGCCGAATTATGGCGCAAATGGCAGCAGTGCCGTCAAATCATTCAACAGCCCATGTTGGCTGGCTTCGCATGCAAACAGAAGGCTTTTTCACGGCGCGCAAAGCTGCTGTTCGCAGTGAACAACAGAGTGCAGCAACTTGTTGGCGCCAGCGATTGCTTCAAACTGCAGCACACAAGCCGCGTGCTGCAGGTTGTGCGCTCGCACAGAGCACAAGCGCATGCGACTTGTAATTTTGGCTTGGGCAAACAGCACCGCAACGGGTGCGGCAGTGTTTGTGCGCTATGGACGCGGAACATGTTTACTATGTTTAAAAAAAAAAGAACGCGCGCCTTCCGTCGTGAAGCCACAACTGCCACTGTGTTGGGCAAAGGAGGAACACTTTTTATGACAAAGCGGAGTTCAACCGGCACTTGAGCCGCTGCGTGCAACGCACGCAGCGAATGCACATGCGCAGCAAATGCATGTAGGCACACAAAACATTTTGGAGCACAGTGGTAAACGTGCCACTCTAACGTGTTGATCATGTACTTTTGCCATATCGCAAAAGGAACAGTGCGGCATGACAAACAGTTGAAACAACGTCAAGTGCTTGTGCCGAGACTTGTGCTCGTTAAATGACATAAAAAGGCATCATTTCGCATCGCGCTCTTCACGGGCGCGATGATTGTTAAAGTGTGTGCAAATGCTCCAGTGCTTCGAACTGACTGTCGGCTGAAGATGAACAGAGAAGAGTATACATGTGTTGGAAGATGCATGTTGCAAGAAAGAGCGATACAATGGCGCATGCGTACAACAACGAACGCTTAGATACGCCATGCAAATGGCAGCACGCACTGTTTCACGTGTACTGCACCGCCATTTGTGGTGTTCTGCGTGTGCTCAATTTTTGTGTGCCCCATGCATGTTTCGAAACTATGTTAATGTGCGCTTGTTCTGCCGGAAACATGTTCCCTCTTTGCAACTTTGACGCCATGCACTCCACGCTGTTCCACACTTCTCAACGTCGCGCGCACGGCGTGCCACATGAACATACGCCCGCAACTTGCTTACCGCTTGCTCCAAGTAGAGCGTTTTAAATTGTCCATGTGTCGTGAAACATTCTCAATATATTTACTGCACCGGTATTGCACATTTGGAGCACAGTCAGGCCGTATGGCGTGCTTTGTGCAAATCGGTCCTCTGCATTCTTTCGTGCTTAGTCATGTTCGTCCTGTTTTCATCCACTGTGGTTCACTGTTCTCTTGTCGTATACCATGAGAACAAATCAGCACCGCACATCTTCCTTCGCGTCGTCACTCCTTGCAAACAACAAATGAAACTGGTCCAAGCAGTTGCTATTTTTGCTGCGCAAGCGCGTTTGTTGCAAACGAAACGTCCAAGCCCCGTGTTCCCGAATCCGCTCAATAAAAGCTGAAAAGGTGCAAAGGGAACGACGCTGCGTGCCACCACAAAACCATTCATACAAGTAGCAGCCCCTTCTGAACAAAGAAACAAAAAACGCACTGTGCACAGTCTCTCGCGCCGTTGCGTGTTCGCCGAGAGAGCGCGACAGCAAGATATTTTCTTTGTCGCACATCTGCGCCACCCCTGGCTCGTCGTATCTTTGCAACTTGCTTCTCTCGCGACAGTGCGCAACTGCTCCGAAAGATATTTTGAAGCGAATGACTGTTTAGAACACTAACAAATAATTTAAATCAGACGGCGAGTGCCCACATTCATTCCACATTTTACCAGGCACGCCACTGCCGAGCGGACGGCACCCCCTTTGACACTCATGTTCAGCAGCTGCCTGCAGACGCTGTCCGCACAGCCGTATCTTTTTCTGAAACGCGCGACACAGTGCCAACATATCTGCCCGCCGGCACAGCCCCACCGCTCTTTCAACTTTTCCAAAACACAACAACTCTGTTCACCGCACTCACAATTTTAGCACGCGACACATACAGTACATCAGTCATGCATCCACGCTGCCTCAAAATTGTTGGCTCAACACACCAATGCTTTGCTTGAGTTCCTCGCGTGCAAGCCGTTAATTACGCAAAGCAAAACCATAATGAAGCGCTTCATACGTTGGTACTGTAGCCAACCAAGAACAGCAAGCAACGTCTGTCAAACATCTGCGCACCTTTTCAAACAGCAACGCTTTGCGCTCGTTCTCAACTTCATCTTCTCGCTGTTGCATCTCCCATTCCAAAAAAAAAAAAAAGATACCGCAAGTCGTCGCTACCTCATAAAACATGAAAAAGAGAAGCGCGATGTGTCCGTTGAACAGTACGTAATGTTACCGAAAGCGCCCCTTATCATCTTGGCCTTTTTGAAGAGAGACAAATATCTCAACTGATAGATCTTGCTTGTGCTAGGTATTAGAGAGCAGCTTCCACATTAAAAAAAAGACGACAACAGATGCAACATAAAATAAAGAAAAATGAAGCACACTTCACATACATGCAACTCCACACACAACACATGTGTCTGTTTGACGACCATCTTACTAACAGAGAGAGAGAGTACAGTATCCACAGCTTTCACTTTGAATCGCTGTAGCAGCAGAACAGAAGCATGACAAAGGCTCCAACTACTTTACATGTATTCACACTGTACAATCTTCACGGATGGGCTACTGCTGTCACACATTTTGTTTCTCATTTGCATACCACAAGCTCCACCTCCGAATTCTGGGAACCTGCACTCTCATTAGTAAAAAAAAATACTTTTAAGCACAAACCCAACTTCCCTCGCTCTAGTTTTTCGAGAGGTTTGCTCTGTACAACTACAATGGGCTTTAAAGTCCTATCCGAAAGAGCGCGGCAAGTACTTTGGCCTCATTTTCATTTGTACTACGTAAGGAGAGCGAGACGTACATACTACATTTTCACTTTAAGCTCATCCACGTGTGTTTGCGTCCTCGTATCTACTGATGAGTGCCTCCACCTTTGGGCTTGCAGAACCGTTAATAACAGAATGAGAAGGTGTCGAACGTCCTGACAGGATTGAGCTCATGCCCTGCGTGCCGCTCTGCACACTGCCGTCATCAAAATTACTTTCATTCCATGACTTGATCGCAGTCATGGCCCTTTCCAGCGCCTTGGCTGTGAATTCGTGCCTGTGCTCCCCCTTGGAGTACTCGAGCGCCTCGCGAATCGGCATCCACTTCCGCCGCCTGTTTCGCCCAACCGTTGTTCCAAGCTCCTTGGCCAGAAGCACCACCGTCTGGAACGCCGCGTGCTTCTGCCCGTTGTCCACTTCGATCCACCCGAGATTGGCGAGAACCTCAGAGCTCGACACGCCCGCCTTTTCTCGCGCGATCCTGATAGTCGCTTCAATCTGCGTTTCGCCCTCGTTTTGGCCCCCTTTTGGAACGGCCCACGGGTCGTCTGGCTCACGAGCCACCGTCAGCACCTGAATTCCGTCCATGTCTCCTTGTGCTGACAGAAATCGAATCGGCACAACACCCACAGCAACCTTGTCTACCGTCTTAGTGTTGCCCTTGATGTTGATCACGTGACGCGGACGCGATCTCCCTCTCTTCTTGAATTTCTTGCCTTCCGCGTAAGCTTCCAACGTTGGTACTGAGTTTCTCGACTCGTCCACAGATTGAGCATGCGAGTCCTCCAGCACATCGCAATCAATAACCGTCGACTCGTACGGGGACTGCAAGAAGTCCAAGTGCTCTTGGCTTCGTTCATCTGCGTCACTGTCGCTGCTCCGGTTCTCTGATTTCTTCGATTTGGATTTGAGCACATCCTTCACATTTGGCGCGATGGAGACCGACACTGGCGGCGACAAAGGTGTTGGAAAGCCTTTATAGTAGTGTCCGTCCGAGGCCATTCTCCAAATCCACCTCCCATCATCGATCAATTCAAACGCCTTGGACAAGCGCTTCCGAAGATACGCATCTTTAATGGGGACAACCACCTCAACTCTTTCCACCAGATTTCTCGTCCGCCAGTCTGCAGACCCAATGAAGAACTTTCCCTTGCCGCCGGCGTGAAAGTAGTACACCCGGCGATGCTGCAGCACCTGACCAACCCAAGAGTACACGTTGATGTTTTCGCTTAGGCCCTCAATGCCAGGGCGAATTCGACACGCAGCTCTCACAAGCAAGTCAACTCGAACCCCGGCTCGAGCGGCCTCGTACAGCTCTTCGGTGATTTTTTTGTCGGACAGTCCGTTCATCTGGCATGCAATTCTCGCGGGCTTGCCCTGTCTCGCATTCTGCGCCTCCTCTCGAATGAGCTCAATGAAGCGGGTCTGCATGTTGACGGGAGACACCAGCAAACATCGAAAGGTTGTGTTCTGCGAGTACCCAGTAAGGTGATTGAACACATCGATCACATCGGTGCAGATTTCCTTGTCGCTGGTGAACAGGCAATAGTCTGTGTACAGCTTTGCCGTCTTCGGGTTGAAGTTGCCCGTGGAAATGTTGCAGTACGAGCAAAGGCTGCCGTCGTTTTCCTCGCGAACCACAAGCATGATCTTGCTGTGCACCTTGAGTCCCATCATGCCGTAGGTGACGTTGCATCCGGCAACCTGGAGCGCTCTGGCATACTCCGAGTTCTGAATCTCATCGAACGACGCCTTCAGCTCGATGATCACGCTCACTTCCTTGCCGTTCTTCGCCGCACGAATGAGCGCGGCGACGATTGGCGAGTTGTCCCCTCCGCGGTAAATGACTGATTTGATGAGACGCACCTTTGGGTCACGTGCGGCCGCATGCAGAAAAAGAACTGCCGAATTCTCAAAGTTGTCCCTGGGGTACTCGACCAGGACATCCTGCTTTTGAATGACGCCAAAAATGGCGCCGGGGTCGGCAATGAGGCAATTCTGAAGGCCCTTGAAGGGGGACGGAACGACCGGGTCGCGCATGACCTGTCGAAGCCACGGCAGAGGAACAAAAGCCAGCGAGATGCAACTGGACAAATCGAGGTACGGAGTGTCCACGACGTAGACATCGAGCTCGTCCAGGCACAGTTTGTTGACCAACAGCTGAATCATCTGCGAAGGCGCATCGCTCATGACTTCCAGGCGCGTGGCTGGTGCCTGCCTTCGTCGATGGACTTCGTCGACAATAAAATCCAGCAAGTCGGACATGGCGCCAAGGCTCTCGTCCTCGATGGAGATCTTGGTGTTTCTGGTGACGCGGAAGGGGTGCACATTGGCGACGACCATGGAGGGGCAGACGAGGTTAAGGTTGGCGATGCACACGTCCTCAGATGTGATAAACTTTAGACCTGTGTCATCCACGGGGATGAGGCGATTTTTAGACGGGCACCGGAAAAGAACTACTCGCTTCTTGCCGTTGTTCGGGTTGATGAGGCTGACGTAAATGTAGATGTCGTGACTTTGAATGAGCGGGAACGGGTGGGTGGGGTCGATGACGGTCGGGGTGAGGGCGGGGCGGAGGTTTTGTTTGAAGTAGGCAGTGATGCTGTGCTGCTGGGCCTGGGTGAGTCGGTCGTGGGGGACTATCTCCACACCGTGTTCCGCAAGCTGCGGCAGAAGCTCTGTGGTGAGGCACACGCTCTGCTTCTCCATGATGGTGCGCAGCGCGGTGGTGAGGTCCTCTTCGTACTTGGTCTTGGGCCTGACGTGGCGGCGAAGGTTTATGGTGGCGGTCTTGAGGTCGTTGAGGTCGAGCTTGGGAATGGAGCCCAGGCGCTTGGAGAAGTGCTCGTCCAGCGACGAGGACACGATGCAGAGGAACTTGAAACGGTCGAGCAGCGGGACGGAGGGGTCCATGGCCATGGACAGCACGCGGCATATCATGCTGAGCTCGGCGAATTCCTTGGAGAAGATGATGTCGCTGTGCGCCAGCTCTGTGGGGCCGAGGGTGCGCAGGTCGGCCGGCAAGGTGTAGTGCACGCGCTCGTCGAACGGGCAGATGATTCCCTGGTAGGCGCTGCCGTCGGGGGTGGTGACGGTGGCCTTGGCGTTGAGGTCGTTTCCGCGGACGTCTGGGGAGAGAAGCTCTGCGGACGGGAGGCGCACGGCGGGTCGGACGAGGGCGTGAGTGTGGTGGACGGGCAAGGGGGACGTGGCGGGGTGCGGCGCAGGCATGTCGGGGCGGGCGGGCGGGCGGGAAGCAGCCAATGCGGCGAAGACGGACTCGGGGTCATTGCCGGCGGCTCGCACGGAAAGCGAGGCCGAACACGGCGGCGGGGACTTGGGGGGGTTGGCGAGACCCCAGTCGTTAATGCTAGGCGCAAGCAGGGCGGTAATGGGCTCCGACAGGGGGCTGGACTCGAAGGCGATGGGGGATCGCATGGCGGAGGGGGCGGAATGCGGCATGTTGTCAAGGGGGAGGGGGGGAAGGGGCAGTGGGGATGCGCGCGAGCGAGTCGCCGCGGTAGTCTGAGGGGGGGGGGGGGGGGGGGAGGAAGCAGTGCCAAGTCGGGTGGCGGGGGGGAGGGGATGGGGGGTGGGTTGGCGTGGGCGCAGGGGTGGGCGGCGTGAGGACCGTGCCCCGGAGGCCCACTGGGCGCAGGGCGCTTTTAAGGGAACGCGCGGCGGCGCGACGAGGGCGGCGATAGGCGGTGCGCGTGGGTGAGATCGGGCGGTCGATGAGGTGGCGGTTGTTCCACGCGTGTGGCGCGCGCACGTGCGCGCCGCTACACAATTCCAGCGCCGCCAAAGGCCAGACGCCCTGGTGCTACAGCGGAGAGCACGCGACGCGGAGCGCGTGGACGTCAAGTAAGCAAGTGGCGCACACTAGGCGCTCCGTTCAACACGCACAACAGATGAGTGCAATGTACCCGAGCGACGCCACACGCTGCGGCCACACAAGACGCGTGTCCATCTCTGTGTGGCGTTGGCGGGCGCGCCGCGAGCACGCTGACACGCTGTCCCGCCACCACGCCGCGCCGCGGCGGCCCCTTTCAGCCTCTCGTAAGTTCACGCCCCAGCGGTGCCCACGCTCTTTCTTTATGCAGTCGCCCTACTTTGCACTTATTGTGCTCGCGCACCGCCGTAATTGACCGCATCCGCCGAAAGAGCACACACACCACTCTCACACGCGTGCTCTGAACCGCCACCGAGTGCCGCCCGCCCAATAAACTGCGATCGCATGCGGCGCATGTTCCGCAGCACGCCTAATCTGCGCCACTTTCTTACTTTGCGTCAGCACCCCTTACCTCACGTGCTGCCCACCATACTTTGCGCCGGCGCGTCGCTCGACGCAGCGCAGGCGCCCGCGCGCCTGGCTGGCCAAGCCCCAGCGCATCCCCGTTTTGATTGGCGCCTTGTTGCGTCGCCTCGGCGCGCGCCAGCGACACCATGTCAGCCCGCGACACCGTGCCAGCCCGCGCTCCTGACACGATGACGCGCCACACACCTCGTGCGCCGCGCCGCCCACACACCGCCGCACCACGCCACCGCTGCCGCCGCCGTCGCTTGCGCGCTCGCGCCGCCGCGCGCCACCCGACATGCCGCTCGTCGTCGCCACCGCGCAGCCCGCGGCGCTCGCCTCGGCGCGCGCCGCGCCCGCACCGCCGCCGCAGCCGCCGCCGCCGTCGCCGCCGCCGCCAGATCGCGAGGCGCCGCGCGCCGAGCGCGCGCGCCGACGCCGCCACCAGCCGGGCGGCAAGCAGCGCGCCGTCGTCACCGCGGAGCTCGCGCCGGACCGCAAGCCGCTGCGCCACGGGCGCGCGCGCCCGTACGACCTGGCGCCCGCCGCGCCGGAGCAGCAGCGCGCGTCGCGCAGCCAGCGCGAGTTCGCCGCGCTGCTGGCCGCCGCCGCCGCCGCCGCGCGCGCGCCGCGCGCCGCGCGGGCGCGCGCGCGCCCGCGCCCGCGCGCGGGCGAGCTGAGCCGGCGGCCGGCGGAGACGCACGCGCAGTTCGCGCAGCGCGTCGGCGAGAACGCGCGCGCGCAGGCGCTGGCCGTCGCGCGCGGCGGCAGCCGGCAGCGCGCCAAGAAGCGCGCGTACTACCAGCGCCGCGAGCAGCGCCTGCAGAGGCGCAAGCAGCGGCGCAGCGGCCAGCTCAGCGACGCGGAGGACGAGCGCCACATGAGCGACACGGAGCGAGCCACCACCGCTGCGGGCGTCAGTCTGAGCCAGCTGCCGTCGTACTGGCAGGACATTGTCAGAAACAACGGCCGCCCTGTGTCTGCCAAGAAGAAACGCCGCCAGCAGCAGGACCATGACGTCGTCAGCTTTGGCGAACAAGTACAACGACCGCCGAAGCTTGACGCCATAGTGATACGCCACGGCAAGCGAAACACCTAGCACTGCTCGCCCTCACGTTTTTTGTCGCCACACCGTAAACAGCCCCTCTTGTCGCACGACGAATCGTCAACTAGCTCCTGTTCAACTTTTTCTGCGCTCTCAGTGTGTTATCAACGCTGCGCATTTGCTTTCCCCCGCTGCACCCCCCCAAGCGACTATGCTCAACAACAGTTCATCACTGTTCATTCAATGCAAATGGAAAGGAAAAAGAGGTGGAGTACTGACAAAGTTGAGGTTTTCTTTTTTTTTTAATGTGTGGCATACGCATCATGGGACGGCACATTTGTTTTAGCCTTCAATGCTGATCATATCCCTAGCAATGAGTAGTGCGAACAATATGCAAGTTGAATACAGAATACAAGCGCTCAATGGCACGGACACTCCGACAATAAAGCACCCCTCGTCGCCGCAAACACATGCCCAACACTTGGTGGTTGAGCCATCTAAAAAGCGAGGAAAAGGTGTCCAGAGCCAAAGGCGCTATTATACGAAGGGAGACGCACGGGAGCAAGCTTAGCGAGCATAACTGGCTTGAGTGACACACATGAACGTGTGTAAAACAACGGCCGCGCTTCGCACACGAGGGCTTGGAAAGTTGGGCACAGAGTGCTCGAGCAATGAGCAACGGCAGTTAATTGGAGGCCCTGACGACTGTGCCCACAATGGCGGCGATGATGAGCACGATGAGCACGATGATTGCGATTTGCCATTTGACATTCTTCCACCACATCTTGTCCTTTGCGCGATTGGCGGACCGGTGGAAGCCCGTGGCCTCGTTCTTCATGGTGTCCGACTGGTCGAGCAGCGTCTCGATGTTTTCTTGGTTCCGAAGCACCGACTCAATGTTGTTTTGCATGGCGCCCTTGACCTCCTCGACCTGCAGGCTGACGGAGGCCACCTTGTCGACGTTGTGCACGTTGTTGTACTTTTCACACAGCGAGCCCAAAAGGTGCTTTGCGGCGCGCGACAGCGACGAGTGGCGCGCGGTGGCAATGTCGGCCTTGAAGTTCTGGTCGAACTCGGTGCGCACGTCGGCGAGGAAGCGGAAGGCCGTGCGCTGCTGGTACTCGCGCGCGCACACGACGAGGTACAGGCACAGCGGGTCGGAGTCGTAGTGGATGCTGCCGACGTCGCGATCGGTGATGGTGAGGCGCGTGTGCTCGCCGATGCGGCCGGAGCGCAGCACCTTTTCGAGCTTGTCGTGCAGCAGCTTGGACGGCAGCTGGCTGGACGACGTGGCCGAGTACAGCGCGATGGGCACGCGGTCGGCCAGACGCGCTACGGCGACGAAGCGCACGTTGGGGAGGTCGTCCTGCGGGGAGGGGGCGCGGCGCAACGGGGACGCACGGTGGCGGGTGTCAGCGCTGGGCGGCGGGCTCTCGCGCGGGGCGACAGACGCGTGTGGGCGCGTCGACGTACCATTGGGAGGAGTAAGTGAGTTAGCGGGGGGGGGGGGAGGAGGGCGGTGGTGTCTGGCAGCGACCGGGCTTGGGCGGGGGCGCAGCGGCGAGGCAGGGGGGAGGGACGGAGGGGCGGAGGCGGAGGGGCGGAGGCGGAGGGGAGTCGGAGGGGAGGCGGAGGGGCGGGAAGGCGGGGAGGCAGGGCGCGAGAGCAAGGGGGGCTGCGAGACTGCGCGGGACGGGTGTCGAGAGCGGTGGGGCGGGTAAGTGTGGCGGGCGACGTGGAGACGGGGGGGGCTGCTGCGCTAGCGGGCTGGTGGCGATGAGGTGGACGCAGGGCGCGGGGCGCGCGGAGAGCTTTGCTAAAAGATTTAAAGTGCGAATTTGCGTTGGGCGCGCCACGGCGGCAGCGCTGCGCGGTGGCGGCGCGGCAGCGGCGCGGCGCGCGCAGCGACGCAGGCGGGCGCTTGCACTGCTGGCGCGCGCGCGGTGGCACGGTGGCGACGGTGGCGACGGTGGCGGCGGTGGCGGCGTTGGCGACGGTGGCGCGGACGCGCGGCGGCGCGTCAGGCGTCGTTGACGCGCCCCGCGCGCGGCGCCAGCACCTTGAGGAAGTCCGGCGCAAAGCAGCCGCGCTCCGTGAGGACGGTGTGCACGCGCTGCAGGGCGACGCGGTCGTAGGCCGGGGCGACGACGGACACGGGGTGGCGCGCGCGGTCGTCGCGGCAGTGCTCGTAGGCCCACGTGGGGCCCGGGTGGCGCAGCGCCCTGCCCATGGCGTTGAGCGCGGCGCTGCCGTCGGCGGTGATGGTGTGCGTGCCCGCCAGCAGCAGCAGCGGCACGCGCTGCAGCCACGCGGCCGTGCTGAGCAGGCGCGAGCCGTGGGGGCACAGCGCGTCCTCCTCGGGGTGCACGCCGACGGCGCGCACGATGGCCATGTCGCAGTGGCGCGCGGCGCGCTGCGCGTCGGCGTCGTGCACGATGGTGGACGTGACGCCCATGTTGGCCAGGCGGTCGGCCATGGCTTGGGCGGTGCTCTGCAGCTGCTCGTACGGCACGACAATGGTCACGTCGACGGTGACGCCCTCCGCGATGGCCTGGTCGATGGCGCACTCGACGACGGCCATGTGCGGCTCCGGCAGGACGATGAGGCTGCACTCGTCGGCGTCGGCCGTGAGGCAGGACGTGAGGCTCTCCAGCATGCCGCCCTCCAGGGCGCACATCTGCGACACGAGGTGATCGATGCGGCTCTGCACGGTGCCAAAGTCTTCCGAGTCGCCCACGGCCACAATGTCCAGCGCGGTGGCCGACAGCGCCTCCACGATGCACTTGTCTTCGACGCGCTTGCTGATGTGCTCGCACAGGTCGATGACGGCGCCGCGCGCGTCGGTGCTCTGCAGCACGGCGAAGCGCAGCAGCTTGACGACGCCCTCCGCCAGGCGGAACTCGTCCAAGGTGCCGCTGTCGTACTGGCGCAAAAACTCGTACGTGGTGCGCATAAGCGCGTCGGGCAGCGTCAGCGCGTGCTCCTCGGGCTGCTCGTCGCCGCTGGACGCCATGGTGAGACGACGGCGGCGGCGCGCTTGCGCCGAGGCACTGACGTCGACCGCGCGCGCGCGACGGCGGCCGAGAGTGGTGGCGCGCCGCCGCCACTACACTGTGCTCGCGCGGCTGTTGACGGCGCGGCTCACGGCGCCAGCGCCTGCACACGCGGTCCACGCGGTCCACGCGGTCCACGCGGTCCACGCGGTCCACGCGGCGTGCATGCCGCCGCCAAATGATTTGGCGCAGCGCGCTGACTTGGGGGGGCGCGGGCGCGGACGTGGGGGGGAGGGGGGAGCGCGGCCGGCGGGCAGCAGAGACGCGGCGGAGACGTGCGTGGGGAGTGCCGTGGGGGGTGGTGGAGCGCGGCGGCGCAAGGGCGCCAAGCGCGTGCGCGGCTGCGTGCTTGACGCATGTGGCGGTGCGCTGAGCGCCACGGCGCTGCGCGTGCGCGCCGCTGCGCGCAGCCAAGCGCTTGCGCTGCGTGCGCCGCCCTGCGCCGCCCTCCCGCTCGCAAAGGTGTCTTGCCCCCGCCGCTGCGCCCACGCACGCCGGCGCCTCTCTCCGCGCTCGTGCTGGCGAGTGTGCGCACGAGCGCATTGCCTCGCTCTTGGTCCGCAGCGTGCGCACACTCCGTCAAGCAGTGATGTGTAGCGCAGTTTTCAGCTCTCTGCACTGCACACACCTCCTCGCTCTGCCTAGTGCAGTGCCCCTCTGCACCGTTCGCGTGCAGAGCCGCCCACGAGCGCGGCGCCGCACCTCGTGGCGCAACAGTCATGCCACCCGCCTTATATCTCTCGCAAACAATCGCGCCGCCTTCGCCCCGACTGTCAGCGCCCCTCGCGTCGCACCACCTGCGCGCTGCCCTGCGCCGCGCACCGCGCGCAATGCGCACGCGCACGCGCCCGTGTGTGCGAGGCCTCCACTGTCAGAAAGTCGTCCCCGCGCGCGTCGCTCCGCCCTTCAAACCTTGAGAACGTCGCCACACGCACCTTGCGCGCCGCCCTCCCCCGCCCGCCGCCGCCCGCGGGGCACGCACGCGTGTTGACAGCGCGCGCCGCGTGCGCGAGCGCCGCCGCCGCCGCGCGCGGAAAGCGCCGCGCGCGCCCCGCCCGCGCGCGCGCCAAATCGCCCCAGCCCGCGCGCGCGCCCGCCGCCCCGGGCCGCCGCCGCCGCCCGCAGAGCGCCCCGCGCCCGCCGCCGCCGCGCCTTGACGCAAGCCGCACGTGACGCGCGCGGGCGCAATTCGCCCGAGTCAGAAGCGCTCGCGCTGTTGTCCGCCCGCCCCCGCGCGCGCGCGGCCGCCCTGCCGCCGCGCGCCGTGCGGCCGCGCTTGCCCCGCCGCGCCGCCCCCGTGCCCGCCGCCAGCTGCCTTTGCTTGCCAGCTCCAGCCTGGCCGCGCCGCCGCGACGCCACACACCCTGCCTCAGCGTCGAACGTTAAACTTGCTGCCTCGCGCCTTCGCCTCCAGACCCCGCCGTGTGCTGCTTGCAATCACCCTTTCACTTTTACAACTGCTTCTCATGCTTGTTGCGTGCACCCACCCCCCGTGACCTTGTTCCTGCCCTCTGAAAAATTGTGCCCACCCTCATCGCCACCATTGCTTTCGTAGCCCAGGCCTGAAAGCTCGCCCGCATCGTTTGCAATTATTTACGTAGCACGCTTAGCTTGTGCCCAACAGATTACCACTCTGTCGTGCCTAATCACATGGTATTCATTTGACTGTTTCTCCAACTGCGTACCAGAATATTGTATACCGTCACACCTTCCGTTCCCTCGGGGTGCTCATGCATATCCCTGTTTACGTTGTGCATGGGCCACAGTGTCAGAACAAAAGGGCCTCGAGTACTGCTAGTCCTATCGTTCATCACCAATCGTAATCTCCACATTGCATGGCCTCAGGGTATACTTTATTGGGGCCTTGCCAAGCTATGGACCTTCGCCCCGCGAACATGAATGCTCATGCCTGTGTTTGTGCCCAACTTGCGGGGCATAACCTTCCGGTCAGAGGTCAACATTATCCCACGCTCTGCCTGGTTAACAACGTTTGAACAATACGAATAGGGTGTCGGCACTTTCTTTGTTCGTTATCATGGTAAGCAGGTTTTGAAAGAACATATTTACGCCGTTAAACGCCCTTCGTCCTCTTCAAGTCGCTCGTCCTCCGTCGCTGCGTTTTGAGAAACAGCGCTCGCAACCAAACTTGTTCACCGTTGCCATAATTCTCATGCCAACAGCTTCGACAGGAATGGCTCAGCAGGTGGCCACGGCAACAACAACCATGCCAGTCCCGAAAACGGAGAGCCGACAGTCAAGGCTTGACGCCGCCATAGCTCTGTTTCGTTCTGAGGCCTCAGCTTCAGGCTACGTCGTGGAAGAGGTGCGTTTGCGCCTTCCTGTTCCGGATGTTGATGTCATGCCGAGGGTCATCATCGCTCAAAACAACGCCGCAACAGGGACCCCTCCACCGTTTCCCAGAACAAAACAGCATCGTGCCATCAACTCATTCCCGTACGCAAACGGACAGGACCACGTGCCCGCGCCGAGAGGCCCGCACACTTTTTCAACTACTTCGTCCGGCGTTCCTTTTGCAGTGCCACCAAAGCTTGCTGCAACCGCAATGGGCCCGTACGCCTCTGGAAAGAGCGACTCGAACGGTGGAGTGAAGAGGACCGTGTCGGGTTCGGTCATTTTTCACCCGATTCAAACGAAGACTGCACCCTCTCATCAAGCAAACAACCAAGTTCGACCAACTTTGTCTCATGCAGCAAAAAAGGGAGTGCCTACCAACTCGATGACGAAACCTGTCAGCGACGGGGGGGAAAGCCGAAGCTCGAATGGAACAGAAAATGGTCATACCAACGGAAAGTTTTGGAAGACCGTCATCGGAGGTGAGAAGGGAAGAGCAATTCTTAGAGCCGCCGAAAGCATGCAGAAGATGAGATACGGAGTGCTTGCATCAAAGTCGGCGGAAGAGTGCCACGGAGAAAAGTCCTTGAAGAACGGGATGGCCACTCCTGTCGCAACCAGTACCACAGAAGAGAACGTGGCGGACACTGTAAGAAACCCTTCGCCCCCGAAGAAGAGGAAAAGCGAACCTTGTCCCTCCGACGACGGAGGAGAAACAGGAGAAACAACGTTGCACATTAATGGTCATAGCATCCCGGAGAGCGACGTTCAACTTCTTCTCAGCAGTGCAGCAGATATATCCGCCCGAGAAGAGGAGCGGAAGAGATCGTCGGGCTCGAGTTCGGATCATATCAGCGTTCCAAGGGAAGAGCGAAAAGAGAGAAACATTTCCCCACGGCAAACGGTGTCACGAAGCAGACCACCATCCTCCAGTGGAAAGCCTGTTTCTTCGAGGAACCGAAAGGAAGGTTCGGAACGGGCTGTGTCGCGGTCGTCCACTGCACGGCCGTTCAAGTGCACAAGATGCCCTTCGTCATTCGACAGAGACGGTCATTTGCGGGTGCACATTCTTGCCGTTCACGAGAAGAAGCGACCATTTGTGTGTCAAGTATGTGACGCTTCATTCGGGCACAGCTCCTCACTACTGAGGCACGTGAGAACTGTTCATCAGGCCTCACCGGCAATCGGCTCGGGGAAGTCCGGCGCCCGCAATGGGCAGAGAAACTCTGATTCCAAATCGGGAAGGTCAGACGAAAACGGTGAAGATTTGATCGACGACAGTGAGAAACACTTTCGGTGCAGCGTGTGTGCACAGGCTTTTGACAGAGTAGCATTGCTGAATCGTCACGTGGCTAACAAACATCCGCTGAGGTCGGACTAACCGTAACAAATTAACGTTTTCCCATTTCTAACTAAGGATAAGGACGCACCGAGCGGAAACCTGTGTTTTGACTACAAACCTCAAGCAATTTGCGCTAACGAAGGGGTAAGAGGAGGGGAACGGGTGGAAGAGACATAGAGAAATAGAGATAGCGAGAGATAACTAGAGACCGAAAACAAGAAACGGAGAGTTATAGGAATAAGAAACATAGGTGTAGCATCGCTCCGAAGTATGTTTTACATAAAATACCTAACTTGACAGCTCACGATGTGTTGTAATCAGTGCAAAATATTGGAGGTGGTTCCGGAGGATGGGCATGGTTGAGAAGAGAAAGGGAAAGAATAGTTTCAAGTTAGTTAAAGTATAACAGTCCAGAGCACAAGGAAGGCCAGGAGCACAGCAAAAACTTTGAGTATTAGCGCTCGGTTGCCTGCAATACTGTTATAATATATCAGGAGCTGGTTCTGACCAGCATTCATGTTAGTGACGGTGTCCTCAACATTGGCGTCGATTCTCTCGACGAGTTCGCCCTGCTCCGAAACCATAGTCGCCAGCTGGTTGAAAATCTGACCCAGTTCCACAATGGTACTTTCCACCTGTTTGACGGCGTCGGCACGCGCCTGATGATAGGTGGTTTCGCGAGGCGCTGTGACCATGGCGCCGTGGCGTGCGGTATGCATGGGCTGCTGAGGCGTTTGGAAATTAGCAGAGGCGCCGAGGCTACCGTGGCCTAGATCGAGGGCAACGTTTGCGGCAGGGGTGGCGAAAATGGGCGGAGCGGTGGTGTTGGACATGAAGTGGGAACGGCGGTCTTGCTGGGCTGCCAGGCTGTCGGTGCGCATCTTGAGAACCTTCTTGAAGCCGTCGGCGGTGGCGCCCAGGCGGCCGCGCAGCGAGTGCACGACGTTCTCCGAGTGATCGCCGGCCTGCTTGTTGGCCGAGCGGCGCGTGGCATCGCGCAGGCGCTGCAGGTCGGTGAGCTTGGAGTTGAGCGCGGCAATGTCCTGCTTGATAATGTAGGTGAGCTGCTGGATCTCGGCGGTGGGGTCGTCGAAGAGCGAGCGGCGCTGGGCGAGCTTGGTGAGCTTTGAGAGCTTGACGGAGGTCTGCTGGATGTCCCTGCCGACCTGGGCGGCGAGACGAGTGAAGTCGGAGCGCGGCGGCAGCGCGGCGGCGGAGGGGGATGGGACGGGCGGCTTGTTGTGGGCGGCGCGCGCGGAGTGGAGGACCGCTGCGAACTCGTGGGTGCGGTCGCGCGCGGAGGAGGGGGGCGCCAGGGCCATGAGGGGTCCGGGCTGGGGGCGGGAAGGGGACGTCGGCAAAGACGCGCGACGGCGGCGCATGGGGGGGAGGTGGAAGGGGGGGGGGGCGCGTGGGCGACAGCGGTAGCGGCGGCGGCGGCGAAGGCGAACGGCGGCGGCGGCACGGCGTGGCGGGCGGGGCGGCGCACGGCGCGGCTCGAAACGCTGACAGCGAGGCGGCTTTGTGGGGCGCGGCATGGCGGCGCGGTGCCACGTGCACAGAGGCGCGCGGCGCGCGGCGCGCGAGCGGCGCTCCAAGGCGCGCAGTGCGGACGCGCGCGGCGGCGTGAGCGGTACGGCGGCAGCGGCGCCATGGCCGAGGAAGGCGACCGCGAGCGCCCGCTGCGGGAGCTCTTCGCGCGCGCCGTCACCGCCGTCACCGCGGCCTCCGAGCCGTGGCCGGCGCTCACGCGCCTGAGCGGGGCGGAGCCGCCGCCGCCGCGCCCCGCGCGCGCGCCTTCCGCCGCCGACGCCGCCGCCGATGACGCCGCCGCCGCGCCGCAGCCCGCCGACGGCGCCATCGCGCAGCTGGACGCTGTCGCGGACGCGCTCCGCGCCGCCGCGCTCTTCTCGCGCAACGAGCAGCTCGACGAGGTCTCCACGGCCAGCCTCAAGTTCTTGCTGGTGCCGTACCTGCGCGCCGTCGCGCTGCACGCGTGGCAGGGCCCGCCTGCGCGCCGTCTGCACATGCTCGTCCGCTGTGACGCCGAGCTGCAGACCTTCTTCACCACCGTCGACGACTACGGCCTGCTGCCCGAGCCGCAGCGCGACCGCGTGCTCAACGACGCCCTCGAGTTGGCGCTCACGCCCGCGCAGCGGCGCGACGAGAAGATCGCGCGCTACAAGATGGAGAAGGCCGCGGAGGCCAAGCTCACCCTCCTCATGGAAAAGCTCTCCCACCGCTCCGCTGACGACCACGACGACACGCACGTGCGGGAGGCGTCTCTGCTGGTGCTGCAGTCGGCTGTGCGACGCGCGCTGGACCTCTTCTCCACGCTCAGGCAGGAGATGACCATATTGCGCTTCGCGGAGCGCCAGCGAGCCAAGGGCGTCGACCCCAGCGTCTTGGCCAAACAGGCGCGCTCCAGCGCTCCGCCTTCGGTGCTGCAGCACATGCCGCCCACCTTCCGCATCGTCAATCAGAGGCAACGTGAAAGAGACGCCGTGTTCCAGCCGAGCCACTCGCTTCCTACCTACACCATTGAGCAGTGGGGCGAGATTGAGGCGCAGCGGTTGGCAGCCGCAGAAATGGAGAAAAAAGACAAGGAAATCGTTGCCAAACGCCGCAAGCAGGAGGAAGACAGCGACGGCGACGAGGCCGTGGACCGCGAAACCATGGAGGCACGCAGATGGGACGATTGGAAAGACGACCATAATAAGGGCTCTGGTAACACCATTCGGTAGCTGCCCCTTTCGATACGCTTACTCACCGACTTTGATGCCTATGCCGCGCCTCGGCCGTACGGTGCAGCGCAACATCAGCGGCTTTATCTAGCCACCGATGATGCGCCTTCCCTCGCGTGGTGTTTGTTGTGCGGTATCGTGCTGTATCAGTTGGCCAACGCCACTGCACCGGCCTTGTGTCTGTACTGTAGAACTAGTGACCGCCACTGCGGAAGGTTGTACATGCCCGAAACTTTTGGATCATAAACGGCATTCGTCACAAAGAAACGCAGCGCGGCCACATGGCGCCTGTTTTGTCGCCCCAGTGGCGGCTGTGTGAGAAAAGCTGCCACGCAGAGAACGCACGACCCTGTCGGCGCCCGTCCTTTCTAAGTGCCGTGCCCCCTTGTGGCGCAGGTGGCGCACTGAAGCTTACCTTGTGCTCGCCAAGAAAAGGACCGCCTTCTGCGCCCCTGAAAGAGTCGGTAGCAGAATGGTCAATGCGACTGCAGCAGATTTTCAGTGACAATGATGGGTCGCGCTTGAGCTGCCGTGCAACGGCGCTGAGCAAGAGCTGTTGCGCGCAGCGCGGGCGCCTCCGCCGGCTCCTCCGCCTCCGCCGCCGCCGCCGCCGCGCCAGCCGCCGACCGGAGTGCACGTAATGCGCGGCTTGCTTTGTGCTTTTGAGCAGGTCGACTGCTTCCGCGCGCGCGCGTCTTTGCATGTAGCAGATGAGATGCATGCTCTCAAGAGACAGTGAGTGACCTTTTGCACTCAAACCTGCTGCGGCCGATGCGCGCGCTCGTGACAGAACCGGTAAACTGCTTGTCCTTGACTGCGAACAAGAACAATTCAAACGAGAATTTGGAAACACTCCCATTGTGCCGTGTGAGCGAGAGGCGCAAGTCCTTCCCGCATATGCAGCGAGTTCTGTTTTGTGCGGCAACTTCTACAGCGCTCTTAACAGCGTTGAAAAAACGCTTCCACAGCTTTTGAAATTGACGACTCAGAAGCGGCAGTACGATGCCCTACTCTTGAAGCATAGCCTTCAACAGCACACAACTAAAGTATCGCTTGAGACGATTCGCTGCATTCGCGTAGAGCGCACAAACTGAACCAACAATGTTCTTTATCACACTAGAGACAGACACGGACAAGTCATCCAAGCTGCATGCGAGAATGTTGTAATCTTTGTGCCTTGAAATGAGCTCAGTCTTTTCCTTTTTAAGCTATAAAGAGAAAACGACTTCACTTTGGCTCCAGAAGACCCCTCACCTCTGGATTACACTGGGATCAATCCATTCGCCACGGAGCCATTTAGAAGATTTTGTCGCACTTCTCGCGACACTTCCTCTTACACTTCTTCTTACACTTCTTCCTCTTCTTCTTGCTCAACTTGAACTTGCACTTGAGGCACTTCACAAGTTTGCACGCTTTGTAGCACACTTTGTCCAACGAGTGTTCGGAAACATCGAGATCAATTGATGGGTTTCGTACAGCGGCGTGCTCGTCAACAAATCGCGAGAGGGTCGAGACGCATTCCTCTGGGCTTTGCTTTCCATCAAACGACTCCCATGAGCATTCTTCCATTGCATGCTCTGACAATTGCGTTTCAAGGCGCACAAAGTGCTCAGCGGTCGGACCGTCGAACCTGGTTCCCACACGCATCACATCCATGCAGTAAGCCACATCTGACGGCATATCGCAGTTTTCTGAATACCTCTGTGTTTCATCTTCCAAAGCGACGCTTGCCCCAGCAGAAAGGCTGAGCAGAATGGTACCCACCACCAAGCCGATTCCGGCTTTCAGCGTCATGATTGATTAGACCTTGCACAAACTGTGCGATTTATCTGGAGGTGGGTGTGTGGCATTTGGGGAAGGGAGGACGAACAAATGTGACTATTTATACTGTTTTTTTGGGCTAGAGCAGATGGATGAAGACTGCCAAAAACATGCGTATCAGTGTTTTGTTTGTTTCATGCCTCATGTGTGGCATTGCTCACATAATAAGGCTCTTGTTCGACGTCAACGAGCAATGAGAATATCGATATCATGTGCTGGAGT
>JAHNZQ020000010.1:1729009-1809505 GCA_019155205.2 Gracilaria vermiculophylla | reverse complement strand
GAGTACAGCCACTTGGCTGGAAACATACCGTGTTCGCAGTCGGATGGTTGCACACTGCCTTATCCATTCTAGTGCTAAAAAAGACTCGTTGCTTTCTGCCATGACTCCAATGGAAGAGCCTGTGCCATAGCAAGCTCCCTATGATGAACTTGAGTTACACGATGTCAAATACATAACTTTTCATTGATGTCTGTTTTCACGTCGTCCAAAATGCGCTCGCCTCAGGGCCCAAAGCTTACCAAACCTAAGTTGGCAACATTTTGTCTCTGGAGACGACAACCGTTTTGAATAAAGCTAATCGAGTATGTATGTGCACTTTCAGCTCCGTATCCAAACTATAAAATAACTTCCTTTTCTGAAATTCATTGGTGCTTTTGGAATCAGGCCGTAATTTCTGCATTGAAACAGCGTTGGGGAGCAGTCTTGAAATATCTGCTCTTGTTTTCTCTGTGCATGCAATAGAATCCGTAATTGTCACGTTGTACTTTTGCCTTCTCAATGGTACATGCCCTTTGGTCTACTTGTGCTTCGAAATGCGTGGGAAAGACTTCCGTCGCCGCCCGTTATTCATCCAGTCGCAGTAGACTGCATAGTCCGAATAATCTCTTGTGCTAGATACGCATAATCTCTCGGGATGGACGAATGTGCTTCTTCTTTGAAAGCGATTAAAGCAGCATTCTGTTTAATCCCATTCCAACTGAAGAGATATCGAGAAATTCTTTTTTTCCTGTTCAAAACTGCAATGAACCCAGCCTAACTGCATCTTGTGTGTTGGTGAAGTCTGAGTATTGTATCCAACTATTTATCTTTGTTTCAATTGCAGTCTTTCAGGTGTCTCTGAGAGAATGAGACGACCGTCGAGAGACACCCTCCCATGTTTTCCAACGCGGAAACTGCAGTCGTGCACCTTCGCGTTCCCATTCCTTGAGAAATCAAACCTTTTGGTCCCAATATTGCTAACCTTGAGCAGTTCTTTACAAGGGCAAGAAAAGTAGAGTGTCAGAAAGAGAGTTGGCGATGGTTCATTGCCGGTTCAGATGTGCAACGCAACACAAGCAGTCAAACTGAATTCGAAATTTATGAGAAAATTACGTTAGCATTTGCTGCAAGAAAATATGTCACCACTCAAGATTATCCGTGTCCTTCTCATCTCAGCGCATAATAGACGCACTGAAAGCGCAAGTTTGATAACAAGATGAACAACGATCAGAACCGCACGCCCTCTGTGAGAGGTAGAAGATATCAGCCACGACGCGGGCGAGGGCGCGGAAGTAGAAACAGGCGAGTGCCAGGCGGTGAACCAATAAATCGGCTTCCTGGAGGGTCTCAGCAATCAGCATCGACCGCAGACAAAACTCGATCACTTGATGGAAGGTATGTTCAGCAGTTGTGTGATCGAAATCGGAATAGGTTTTCTTCAGGTGCTGATGGAACACGGAACCTCTCATCCCTTTGGACTAAAACGAAGGAGCCGTCACCAACATGTGAAAACGCGACTCCTTTAGACAATGGCAACATCCAGGACTTCTTCACGTACGGCAAGAATCAGCTATCTGTTAGCAATAATCTCCAAGCCCGTAAAGCACCTATTCGACCAACAATACCTTTGGACCTTGTAGGGCAAGGAAACAATGACAAAAATGAACGAAAAATAGGTGTTGGGTTCGCGACAGGTTTCTCTAGAGTGCCGGAAAAAGAGCTTTCAGATTCACCGCAACTCGTTCGGTGTAACTTGCGTTCTTTGGGGAAAAGGATTGAAGAGCTTTTGCGTCGAAAGAATACAGTTCTTGACGCATGTAATGCACATGCGTCAACGTCAGCCTCTGAGCACAGCTTTGACGACTGGGGAGCAATCCATGGAGCCTTTCGTCAGTTGACTATGTCAATCACCGCCTCTACTAACCCTGAAGTGAAGCACCTGGCAATACCAGTCTATGAAAGCGCAGCAGATGCCTCCCTCTATGGTGGAAATCTAAGCTTTTACCTTTCCTGCCAGACGCGATTGTTAAAAGAACTATATGCAGAGCTTTCAGTGCAAGAGAGAAAGGTCTCTCGGTATTCTGAGTTCATTGGATACTCTCTTCTTTACTTTGGTGTCTTCCACGTGGACAATACTGAAATTGCACAGCTCATGCGCAGTATGGATGGATATGCAAGAAAAGATTCATCCGTGAGAGTTGCGTTTTCCATACTCCTTGCCATTCGACGTCGAGACGGGAGGCGACTTTTTGACTTGTACAGGCGTTGCGATGTGCGGCAGCGAGTGCTCGTTTTCCCAGCATTGGGAATATTTCGCAGACAAGTGCTTAGTGTTCTGATTCACGCTTACATGCAACTCTCAAAATCGAAGACTGTGTCGATATTGGGGACGAAGAGTGAGTCAGAAACACTGGCTCTGCTTGCTGAACAAAGGCCCGATTTGGCCGCACAAACAAAGACTGAGAACGAGGAGTATTCGTTCCGTATCTCTCTTTGAAATGTCAACAGTGAAAGCTCCTAGGATGTGGTCTCTTCATAAACTAAGCTTCGCACGACGATTGCGTAGTTCTCGGCCATCAAAACGCAACTGATCCTATGTCTTCTTCAGTCTGAAGTGAAGTTGAAGGTCTTCTGGCGCTCGCCATCTGAACTGTCTCACGGCGGCAAGGCTCATTGTGGGGGACAATACTTGACCATTACAGAGAACTTCCAAATCTTGTGGCTCAACTTCAATGTCTTGCTCAGACTGAAGCTCCTTCAACTCCTTTGCAATATAGGTAATCACCTTTCGTACACGAAGCACTCTTGCAGCATGCAGTGAAGTTGGCGATAATTGGGGTAGCGTGCTTCCTTCCGCGGGTTCTAATGTGAAACTAAGCTTGACTGCCTCTCGTACTTGACTCTTACCGTCTCTGACAAGGTCTACCACCCATGATGGTAGTGACTCTTCCTCTGTACCAGTAAAGCCTGACACCGTTTTCCGCAAAATGGGGAGCGGCGATCGATCTTCCGTGATTATCACAGGAATATGGCCCGGAAAGCGGTATTCAGGCAATTCAGCGACTCGTGACGCTGCGGCCCTTTGAGCCTGAGTTGGAGGACTGCGACCTTGTAGGTACCCGCCGTCATCATCAACTGGATTGATCCGTTTGTACTCAGTGATCCACTTTCGGAAAAGACCACGCAAGACATGTTCACCGATGTTGACCTTGATATCTTCCGAGCTGGCTTCAAGACCAGCGTCAACTGCATATATTTCGGCGTTAGATACGGTGTTTCTATCCAGCCTGACGGAAAGCGAACCTAGTCGGATGTCTACCTGAAACCAACTAGGAACAGTGACTTCCTCGTCGTTCCGTTTCGCAACTTCGTCAATATCTTCTTGAAGAATACCGAGTGACTTCACCAATGTACCCTGGGTTATATCCCAAATACAAAACTCGCTATCTGTGTTACATGTCAAGACATGCCGCTTGTCGTTCATGATTCGATGCGCAATGATGCCTGGAAGACCGGGAATAGTGTACAGTGGCACGTAAACTGCTTCCAGACGCGGAAACTGGGGAGCAGTTTCACTTCGCGTAGTAGGTCTTCGGTCATTCACATAATTAGCAAGGTTAGGACGAGAGCGATTTACATCCGTCGGCAAGGGCCACAGACGAACGGAAGAACCTGTGGTACTAACCCACACGGAGGAGAGGCATGAAGAAAGTTTGAGATCAAGAACCATATTATTCCTGAAGTCTGTTTCGGCAGGGGGAACGATAGTAGACCCCATATTTGCATTGGAATGAGCGTTGACGTCTGTATACGAAACCGAGCCATCGCGAAAGCCCCAGACAAACTTGTCGAAATTCGGAAGCGCGGCGACGGCCCAGACACTGCTGCCGGATGGTGAGTCATAAGATCGTACACATCTCTGCATGCGCATGTCCCAGAGCCGAACTGTGGAGTCTGTGGCGCCAGAGAGCATTTGACTGGCGTCAGACTTGATCGCGAGACATCGAACGGAATCACTATGCCCACGCAAACTGACGATTCGATCACCTGTGCGGATGTCCCACACAGAGATGAGGCGGTTGGTTGAGCCGGATATCAGAATGTTTTCGTCGTAGGCGGCAGCCATGCAGTACACTGAGCCGCAATGATCGTTGTCCCCATTGTGGCTGTTGCATTCAATTCGCACGCGACCTGTGGCAAGATCCCAGATAAGAACGCGGGCATCTAGGGAACCGCTTGCGACGCCGTTTGGGACGTGGGCCAGTGCCTTTACGTAGTCGGTATGGTTGGAAAGGGTTCTAAGGCTACGCGCGGAGTTGGAGGCAGCCCACACTTTGAGGGTAGTGTCCGACGAGCATGACACAATTCGATCATGTTCTGATAAAAGCAGCACGTCGTTGACCCAGTCTGTGTGCTCGTCAAAGGTGAGATTGGCGCTGATGGTAGTTTTGGAGACGGACAGAGTCTTGTTGGTGAGGCGATTTGTGGGGGGCAAGGACCAGGAGCGCACGGTTCCATCGCGGCCCGCAGTTATGAGTTGCTGCTTACCAAGGGCTAGGGCGGAGATTCCGAAGCGATGGTGCTTTTCAGGGGCGCGTAGAACGTAGGTGACGCGGTCATTGCGTCGCGGGGGATAGCGGTCCACGGCAGCGCTACCGACCATGTAGCGAAGTGGGAAGCGATGAGTGCGACTGGGTGTGGCGCTTAGAGACGAGGAGGGCAAGGCGACAGATGGGAGGGGACGGAACTCGGCCGAAGCGCGGCTCAGCAGGGATAACGCAGGGATGGTTTGAAAAGATCAGCGGAGGCGGGCACGAGGTGGGAACTGTGGGCAAGAGGGAAGCGGAGAGCAGCAGTTGGAAAGGCAAGGCTGGAGGATAAACCAGGCGGGAGCAAACGCGGCGCGCTCACGGGGGTCGAACAAAGGGCGAGCGATGCGGCGTGGGCGCGAAGGGCGGCACGACTCCCACGCCAGCCGCCTTCGCGCGTCCCCGCGCTCGCTCGGCCCAATGCTCTGCACGCTGGGATGATCGCGACGCCGCTTGACGGCAGCCGACGAGCTGGTCGCGCGCCACGTTGACGCGGTGTTATACACGTGGCAGACATGTAAGGCTCGCGTGTATGACGTGTGTAGGGCATGTAGAGCGTGTGTCACGTGTGCAACGTGTACCACGCATTGAGGGGCGGCGGCGACTCAGGCGCGGCTTCTGGGGCGCATCGGCTGGGGCGCGGCGGCCAGGCCGGGCCGCGCGCGCGCCGTTGGGTGGCGGGCGGCAGTCGCGCGAGCGGTCGCGCGCCAACGGTGCGGAGCACGCGCGGAACGCGGCGCGCGCCTTTTTGGCGGCGGCGCCACGCTGGTGACGGCGTCGGATGGCTATGTCGTTGACGCTCTCGTTTTCTGCGACGACACACTCGCCCCGCGCGCATTGTGGTAGGTACCGCGCTTCGCGGCCGTGGTGCCTTGCGTCCGTGCCGCCGCCCGCCAGATGTGCCGCGTCGCCCCAGGCCGTCGCTTGCTGACGCCTCCCGCCCGCCTGCCCTGCTCCCCGCGCCTGGCCTGCGCTCTGCGCGTGTCGCTACCATGAACGATGCGCCGTCGTTCCTCTCCGCTTCGGACTCGTTGCACGCCGCCGAATCCGAGCGCAATGCGCGCCTGCAGATTGAAGCCTTGCACACGCGTCTGCGCTCCTTTGAGGAGGCGCTGCAGGCGGCCATAGATTCCGAGCTTCTCTTCCGCAGGGAGATGACCGATGCCTTGAACTCACTTCACATGCTCATTTCCGAGCAGCGCTCCGACGACGCCCGCCTCACCGACCTCGTCCAGCAGGACACGCAGCGCTCTCGAGAGGTCATGGCCGACTACGACAGCCTCGCTTCCTCTTTTCGCCAGAACATTCAGCCGCCTGATCCCACCAGACTCCGCGAAGCCTTTCGCACCGTTGGAATTGTTCTGTCGTTTATCTTCATGGCCCCCATCCAAGCCATCTGGTGGCTTCTCGTCCAGTTTATCACACGCCTAAGATTCGGAACTGCGATTACTGCCATTTTTTCCCGCCTTAGCGGTAGGTCAACTGCGTCGGGCCCACCCCCTGTTACTGTTGTCACAATACGCAGGGGGGCCGCACCTCGAGCCGCAAGTCGTCACGTCCGTCGCCCATCCATTCGCAGCGCCGGCAACGCGCGCAACGGCAGTGATCTTCAGTCTTGGAGGTTGGCGGCCTCTGTCTCTCAAAGTGCCACGCAGTCCCCTGGCACCCGCACGCTGCCGAGCAGCGTCATGAATGGCCTGGTCGAAATGCAAACTGCCCTGTCGCAGAAACCTGCGTACGCAGAAGGAGACACTTCGATTGATTCGGAGGAGCTTGCGGGTAGCGATGCGAGCAAACTGGCGCTGCGCAAGGATGCTGCCATAAGCAGTTCATCTGACATATATGTTGACGCTACCACTGGCAGCCTCGGCTCTGAGCTGGAGCCCGCGGATGAACACGCTGATGGCGATAGTGAAACAGAGACTTCTGCAGAGCTTGATGGGAGACCCGCTTGGGCCCTTCCGATCAACAGCGGTTCTACGCTTCTGGACACGGCTAACTTCCCGTCTGGGGATTTTTGGCATATTTCTGACGAAGAGATGAAGATAGACTTTAACAGAGTATCTAACAATCGAATTAACAATTAATGATGGGTTCTTCAAACGAACCGGCTGTCTAATAGGCTTTTTGTATAGATGTAGATGTTAGGGCGTTTCAGGGTTATGTTACCCCAGAAGCAAGTCTGTGCTCGAGAGCTGCACAAAGATAGGCGCGCCCTGGAATAGGGTGCCAACTAAATCTCCACGAATTACGTAATGTTTACTGTTGATGGCTCCTGTCGAAGAAAGCGTCTGATGACTGAATGTTTGTCATAACTCATCAGGCATTCCTGACTAGACTAGAGGGCCGTCCGCTGCTAAGATGCATAACGGTTCTGCATAGAGGATCCTGGCCGAGTTACAAGCAGACGATGAATGTCTTTCTGTGCTACGTGTTGAGTACCTTGAAAAAGTGTTCTTGACTCTGCCACAGGTTTCGTTAGTGTTCGACAGAAAGTTTCAAGTGATTCCAGGGGTGGCGATGTTGTGATCGAGACGTCACTGACGCTTATCAGGTGAGTTGGAACGTTTGTGTAATAGTTTGCACGATGAATAGTAACTGGATTAAGGGTTGCAGGCTTAGCGATCTTCCCAAAGTTTGGCAATTCAACCTTTTGTTTATAGCCAAAGAAAAGGGTAATGTGAAACGAGATCGATCCGTTGGACCGCAGTGTTCATGCTAATGTGATGCATAAGCAGAAAAGTACATGTCATCGCCAAACCATTGCTGTACACAGTCATTCAATTCTTGAACTAAGCAATGTGATAGCTATGACGTAGGTTATGACTTACCGTGGTAGAATGGCTTTTGAAAAGAAAGTTATACATGCCTTTTGTCGCGACCTCAACGCATGAATCGTGATCCCAACAATGCTTTGAAGTGAAAGAATATGCCAGAAAAGAACGTTTGATCAGGCTCTGCGAGTACTTTTGTTCTGAGTTTCATAACTCTCATGGCTGTACTGGCCCTAGAGACTTCGAAAAGCCGAAAAATGAAAAGTAGCGATGTGCTAAAACGGCTGCAACGATGAGCTGGATCCGTTTTTTATGGTTTGTTGACTAATTCTCAGAAAAGAGCTCCATGGGTCCGTCCATTGCCAGGAACAAAGAATTCGTCTCCGCCGCGACAAGCTAACAGGTGGGTTCTGTTCCACATGTCATTCCGGCAAGTGCAGAATACACGAAGGTACAGGTAGTACAGTACTCTACAAGTGACGAGATGTTAGCCGTGATTTTGCTTCGATTGGGCATTCCTGAATAAAATGTCCCTCAGTGGTCCCCTTTCCCACCCCCCCGCCGTTCGCCGACGTTCTGGATGCGTCCTTCAAATCGGGGAGCTTCGCAGGCACTTCCTCTCCATCAGCCTCGGCGCGTCCGCAAGCAGCCCCAGTCTTTGTCTCCCGCTCGTTGAGCGTCATGCATGCTGCATCGCCTCCCCGCGCCTCTGGCCGCTCGCGCCGGAGCGGCTCCCCGTATGAATCGGAGCGAAAGCGTGCGCGCGTCGAGCGCTTATCGCCCGACGTTGTCCCTCGTCGCCGGCCGTCGGACCGCGATGCATACGAATCTCATCGTAGTCCGTTCTCAAGGCCGTCGTATCCGCCCCGCGACAACAACGAAGTTGGCATGCTGAATGGCTCGCCATACGGTGCGAGACCTGTGCCTATCATGCAACCTCCGTTGTCGAACACCAGCAAAAGTCGCCGCTTGTACATCGGAAACGTTCCCTTTCATGTGGGTTTAACAGACACCGCACTCACGCAGTTCTTCTCAGCGCTTTATATCGCTGGCTTTGGCCCGAACAAACCGGGTGAACCTCTTCCTGTTATCTCGTTTTGGTTGCATGCCGATGGCAAATTTGGCTTCATGGAGCTCCGTGGCGAACAGGAAGCAGTCAACATGATGCAGTTTAACGGCGTTTTCCTTCACGGCAGACCGCTAAGGGTGAACCGTCCGTCCGACTACAGGCCCGAGGTACACAATCCATCTGGAATGAACCTTATCCCTGATGTCGTGAACGTACGTGCCGTCATGGAGCTTTGCGACAAGTTAGGGGGCATCGCCTCCGCTCCAGTTCAGTTGGCAGCTATTGCAGCCTCTCAAACGTCCGACGAGCAACGAACAGCGCCATATGCGCAAGCGAGCAGGAATCAAACCGAGAGAACAGGAAACGTAGCAGATGGACGTCCCCCATTAGAAGGAACGAACCCAGGTTCACGACAGACAGGATCATCGTTGACTAGTCAAGATCAAAGGCCTGGAAGCACCGCCGCAAAGCAAGATGTAGCACCTCGACCCGAACCAGTGAAAAGAAGCGGTTCCAGCCCTGTTGCGCCTGGAAATGAGCAACCCGAATACAAAGTCATATCTCTTGAAAACCTCGTGACAGATGACGACTTAGATGGCGATGAAGAAGATTATGAAGACCTTGTCGCGGACGTCCAAGCTGAATGTGAAAATTATGGGTCAGTGGAGGAGATTGTTATCCCGAGAAGCGGTATATGGAAGAGGACCGCGTTCATTCTATTCAAAAATAGTTCCGAAGCAAAGAAAGCTGTTGAATCGCTCAAGAAGCGAGTGTTCGACAAGCGGCAGATCGCTGCCATTGGTCTACCAGACTGCCGGACGGCCACCGAAGCGGCTGCTCGATCAGGTACAGGATCTAGCTCAATGCGCGATTAAGATCAATCCTTACCAAATCCCTTTTGTCTGTTACTTGAAAGCAATACTATCTCAACTCTGCGTCGCGTCGAGGGTGACAGAAAGCCAAAGCCTGACATTAACGTTGCTCGTGTGCTTGCTTGCGTTGAGACTGGATCGAAAAAGGTGTTATTTGAAAGCATGCTCTGTGTGAATATGTTTGCGCGCTTTGCTTTTTGTGTTTGTTACAGGAACAGAATGTTTATTGTTTTATCTTTACAGGGGGCTATGGAACAAAATGTCAAAGCTTTGTGGCAGAGTAAGTGAGGCCGTTAGGCGTCTTTCGGAAGCGATATGGTTTTCTAGAGAAGGAAAGGCATTTTGTTATGCGACGCCTAGCCTCTTTGACATCAATTGTTAGATTGGGATCTGATTCCAAGAAATCGCTGACAATATCATCAATGGATGCCTGGTTATTGTGTTTCCAGATTATGGAGGCAATGTGTGGAGCAAGAATATCGGATGTCTCGACTGCCGAAGATACGAGTTTATCCAGGTGTTTCTGAGAGGCCTTTTCAGCAGATGGGGCTTTTCTCTTGCGCTTCTTGGAAATTGCCTTGTCTGCCACACCTGAATTATGAGTGGTTCTGCTTGGCTGGTTGATGGGGTCACCTGGCTTGAGATGTCTATTGGGGTGCATCTGGTTGAGCAGTTTGTTGAATCGGCCCTTTGCTCGTTTTCCGCATTTTTCGGCCATGTTCTCGAGGTACTTGATCTCAGTCAGATTGTCGGTTATCTTTTGCTTGCGAAACGACGCTTGGGACTTGAGATAAGGAGACACTTTAACGAGAGCCCGACTGTGCGTGAATGTAGGACAATTGTTTGTGGCCGGTCGTACGCCGTTTGTGGAAGACGAAAGGTGGTCAGGTAAGGTGAAGCAGAGAAGGTGTTCAACGCGTTTTTCTTTTTAATGTGCGTAACGTACGTTTGAAGTGATGCATTTGCGGCGTTCAAGTTCTGCAAGCGCCAGTGATCCTGGTAGCAGAGAAGCAGCAAAGGCGGGCCAAAACAGAAGAAGGTAAATAGACTGTTAGACCAGAAAGACGTAGTTTCACTGTAGAGAGCAAAAGAATGTACGTACGAGTCGTAGTTGAGAGAGTAGTTGATCGTTTTGTTGATTGTCTAGCAAACCCAACTGTAAAAGTTGGTGGCGAATGCGTTGCTCCATTGCTAAGTTGTACTGGTCAAGCAGTTGCGGGGAGGGGCCCAGCCAGGCGGTGTCGTTGGAGGAGGTGGTTCGCAGTGGCTTCGAGGCAACTGACTGTCCTTTGCCTTCGTCGAGTAACGCGGCGGTGAGCCTGTGACAGAGGGGGAAGGCTGCGACGGAGGTGAGACTGGCTGGCTGCAGCGCGTGGTGGGTGGAACGCGATGACGAAGAATGTTGCTCGACGGGGGCCTGCAGCGCGGGGGTGGGAATGGGCTTCGGCTGGAGAAGGGCGAGCTGGTCGGAGCGCACGGGGTGGAAGTACTGGGGCGGGGAGGGCGGCACGGTCGGGGGAGCGCGGTCAGTGACGTGGCGCGGAAGATAGGCTGCAGAAGCTGGGGGGGACGTACGGGTTCAACGTGGTACCAGAAAAAATCCTGTGTGGCGTGTTGCAGCGGGTCGTACGTTCCGGGCGGCAGAAATGTGTCGGCCGGAAGCGTGAGGTCGCGCGCGGGTTTCATGGCGGCGACGATGGCGGCGGCAGCGGCGGCGGCGGTGTAGGGCGGCAGCGGCGGCTGGCGGCGCCGTAGACGAAGCGCGGAGATTCCTAGCAGCAGGACCGTTGCGTTGCAGAGCTGACGGCTTGGGCGCAAGGGGTCCGTTCACGTGCTCAATTTCGAGGACGTTTTCGGCCCATTTTGGGCGGCTCTTGTTTGGCGGTCGGCACAGAACTGTACGAAGGTGCAGCACCAGCAAGTTGCCTTACTGTGGCCTACCACCGGTGTAGATATCGTAGGTTTCTGGGAAAGTAGCGCCGTGAGGCACGTTCAATTGAAGGCCGCCGGTTCCGAGCAAAGGTCGGGCGCCGTGTGGCGCGCGAGGGTTTTTCAGTTGTCACAAGAACGATGAAGAGGTGAAAAGGCGCTGCCACCCGTGAAGCTGCCATGGCCATGCCGTAGCGGGTGTCGGCATGTCTGATTGCGACGGTGGTGGTAGCACCCTCCGTGCCGATCGTAGGTTATCATCGAGCTGGATGGAAGCTTCAGCAGGTGATATGGACCACACAGCGCTTGTATGTACGGCGCAACCGCAGCTGGCGCCCCCGATCCTCGGCGGCGAGCTCGATCCTCCGCTGGCGGCACGGCCGCGGGGGAGCGGGGGCACGCAGCGACGCGTCGGCGGCGTGTCGGTTGGCAAGAGCGGAGCAAAAACGTCCGCAGCCGAGAAGCGGCTGGCAAGAGCGCTTCGGAACCGCGAAAGCGCCAGACGGAGCCGGCTCAAGAGCAAGATGAGGGTGCAGAGTTTGGAGGTTGCCTTTTCCTCGCTCAAGGAGGAGAACTGTGCGTTGAAGAACGCGTTGCATCAGGTTTTACCGGTTTGCATGCAGAGAAGCCCGAAATTGAGGTCGCAGCTGCATGCGCTGCTTATGGAGCTGAAGCTCCTGGGTTGATGCGCTTTTCCAGGTGTTAGAACAGATCAGCATGATCGAATGGCGATCGCATTCATTAAAACTAACATTACTTTGTGAACATCTGTTGCGAGGGTGTGAAGGCGAGTCGCCCTCTCCGTGCATTTGCATGCGCGTGGAGGACGGTACTTGAGTTGTAGCCAGCGGGCGCTGCTGGTGCTGTTGATATTGCATCGCAGCACAGGCAGTAAGTGCAGTTCTTTCTCCTTCGTTGCGCGGCCGCTTGGCTCGCAGTTAATATTCACATTTCGACAGGCTCTGCTGCACACGCACCACGAAAAGGGTGAAGGTAAATTTGGAGCAATGTGCAGGTTGGCCTTTGGTCTGCAAATGAGTATGCCAACACGCACCTCTTTTCTTCCATCAGAAAACAACTGCTGGTGTCTTGCAGCTACAGTGATTCGTAGGGTTGGCAGTGTATCACATCGTTTGCACCATGTGTTCTCACACGAAACCAGTCAACCATTGGTGCAGGCGCCTTACTAGCTAGCCAGGGAAGAAAAAAAAAAAGAGAACCACAAGCCAAGCTTTGACATGTTGATCGATTCGAAAGGCGCAGCGCCTGCCGAAGAATGAATGATATTCGACGCGTTGCTGTGCACCGCATGGGCCACGCGCTCGGCAGCGCTCACCAGAACAAGGTAGCAATCTCGCAAGCGCAAATCCGCCGAGAAAAGCAAACTGGAGGCATGGCAGCCAGCGCGGCGCCAGCAATCGCTGCCTGTCACTGACTCGCAAGAGCGCACAGTGCAACAACCACATTCGCCGCCCCGACCGCCCGTGGTACACACGCGACAGCGCAATGCACTTGACAAAGCATCAGCAACGGGGGCGTTCTCGCAGCGCCGAACAACAAGGCAACGCCAAAAGGACAGCTGCGCTGCGGCGGCCAGCGCGCGAGAACGCTTGGAGCTGCGCGCGCTCCGCCTCTCACGCCCGGGAACAGCCCGTTTGCGCGGGCCGCGTCAAGAAGGACGAGAAGAGGAACGAGCCGACACAGTGCGACACGACCGAGAGCATTGCTCGTAGACCGTCACCTACTGCGGAAGCATATTTACAGATTGTCGAAGCAATCACGATTCAGAGGTGAGCGACAGGGGCACATTTTGAGCGCGAGCGACGCGCGCCGCTAATCGGACATTGCACACTACAGCGCAGCAGACAATGGGTTCGTGAGGATGACAATCGCAACATGCTCTCCGGGATGGCAGCGCGCTGTAGCAATGTCAGGCCGACAGGGCACCTATCTACTGTAGGACTCCGGTACACAAATTTTGAACGAGACACACGAGGAAAGACACGCGAGATAAATATAGATATTCACAAACTTCTTTACAAATCTCACAGGCGACATAGTGGGGCTCGCAAGTTTAAGCACATAAGGTTTAAGATGTTTTGGATTGCATGGTTTAGAAGAGCCCGAAGCACACACACAGCAAAGGACCGAAATATTACGCGAAAGGGAGAGAGACGAGGAAAATGTGCGGAAGAGGCGAAAAGCAGGCACAAATGACACACGAAATTATGGGGAGTGCGATAGAGGCAATCAGGAGGGACAGAACGATTCACAGCGTGTGCCAACAATGAGAAAAACCTCAACGGCGAGAGACGAGCGCAAGCCAGATGCACAGCTCTGTTGTTAGATGCAACAAAAATTGGAGTTGAGAGATTCAAAAGTCGAAGGGATCTGGCTTCTCGTTGCGCGAGGCGGCTATTTCTCTCTTGTCCTGGTCAAATGACGGCAGAGAGGTTTCCTGCCAGACGGAGGACAGCTGCGAGAGGTGGGCGTGTGTGAGATCGGTGAGCGAGGTAAGCACGGGAGTCGGCGAGCGTCTGAGTTTGTAACCGACGAGTGAAGACGACAGCGAGGATGACGACGAAGACGGCAGGGCGGCAGACGACGACGAGTCCGGGATGACTTCAACGGAGCCGAACATAAGCTCCTTGTTGCGGTGACGCTTGGCGGCGTTGCGGGTGGCGTGGGCGTTATGGGGCATGGTGCGGATGGGAGATGCAAGCAGTGAGCAACTGGCCGTGGTGGGAAGGAAGGCCACGCGGGGCGATTGGCGCGGCCTTATGAACGCGGCGCGGCGGCAGTCGAGACGGGCGCTCACTCAGCAAGCGCAGGTGCGCGCGCACGTGGCCGCCGCCACGTGTGCCCCGTCGCGGACACGTGGTGCGCAGCCCGCGCGCACGCGCGCGCGCTGTAATGACGCGCGTCACGAACAAGGCGTGCGCGGCGCGTTCTGCGGCGCGCGCGCGACCGCGCCCGAGACACGTCACCGCGCGCGCGCGCTTCCACCGCTCGCGCGCGCGCTGTAATCCGCGCGCTTGTCAGACACAACTTTTCAAACGCGCGCGGTTTACAGTCTTTCAAAAGTCGCCCATCTCACGCCGCGGCACGTGGCCACGTGCGCGCGCCGCGCCGCGTGTCGGGGAAAGCGCTGCTGCCGCCCGCGGGGTGACGCGTCCCCGGCGGCACCGCCATGGCGCTCGCCGCTGCCGCCGCTGCCGCTGCCGCCGCCACCGCCGCCGCTGCCGCAGTCGCGCGCCGCGCCTCGCGAGCGCGCGGCGTGTCGCTGCGCGGTAGAGCGCTGTGCTCGGACGCTGCCGTCGGCGACGACAACCGCCGCCGCGCACTCGACTATCTGCGCGCTCACCAGCCGGCCGCAGCGCCGCTGCCGCCGTCGCCGTCGCCGCCGTCGCCGCCGCCGCCGTCGCCCGCGCCGCCCGCCACCGCCCCGCAGCGCGTCCAGAAGTCCATTCCGTCCGTGGCTGGCACCCTTCCGTCCCCGCTCGCCGTCAAGGCGCTGCTGGAGGCGGAGCACGGCGCCTTGGACGTCGCCGTCGTGGACGTGGCCGACAAGGCTTCCTTTGCTGATTGCCTCATTGTCTGTAGCGGCTATGCTACGTCCCATGTTCGCGCGATTGCTCATGGTTTGAAAAATGACATGCGCGCCCGTGGCGTCACGCTTAATGGCGACTTGGTCTCGCTTTGCGGTACAGATAGCTTGGATTGGATTGTCGTTGATATCGGCCCCATTGTTGTCCACGTCATGACCGCCGAAGCTCGCCAGCACTACCAGTTGGAGCAACTGTGGTTGCCCGACACGCCACCGCAGTCAACCATCATCGAGTAGGCCAAGCTTGCACACCACCATCGCGTCAAATATTGTACAAAGCAGCCGCAGTACCTCCGCCCACCCATTGCCGCTCCTCAGCCGAGAGCCCCACCTGCTCAACGATCGACATGGCTGTCTTGTACTCGTACTGCTCCTTGACAAACGGGTAATCCGATCCCAACAGCAGTCTATGCGCCCCAAAACTGTCCACCAGCGCCCGCACCAAACGGTGCAGGTCGCGGTGAGGCCACTCCTGCGCCGACACTCGAAACCACGCCGACGTCTTCACGTACACGTTGCTGTACTTTGCAAGCTCAAGCACCCGTTGTTGCGCCTCCTCACTGCCCTCACCGCCAGGTGCGAATGCAAAGTGATCGAGCAACACCTTGCTGTGCGGGTGCCGTTTCAGTAAATGCTCCACGTCCTCTAGATGCTGCGGCCGCGCGAAAAGCGCCACCGGAATGTTCAACTCGCCCGCGCGCGCCACCAGCTCGGACACGCACGGGCTCCGAAACCCGTCCGCCGTGAACGTGGGATTGATGCGAATGCCGCGAAAGCCGAGCGCCACCAGTCTCGTCAGCTCGTGCTTCGCCGCCTCCGGCGCTTGCGTCGTGTCGGCCAGCGCCACCCCGACCAGGCGCTGCGGGAACCTCTGCATCGCCGATGACACGCACTCGTGGTCGAATTTGTAGTTTATTGGCTGGATGACGATGGCTTTGTGCACCCCGGCTGCGTCCATGTTTGTGATCAGGTCCGAGGCCGTTCCTTCGATGGGTGGCAGTGGGTGGTCTGCGTGCGTTTTGAAATTCTTGTCCCAGATGTGAACGTGCGCGTCTACCTTCATCGTTGCGGGGCGACTCGGGACGCTGTGGCGAACAGGCCGCGAAAGAGAGCCCGGGATGCGTTTCGTCAACCGTTTAAGAAGCGAGCGATGTTGAAGGGCAATACCGGCGTGAAACGCGTAGCAGCTAAACATTTCCAAAACGTTCGAGCGCCTTTGACTCTGCATCACGTTTTGCGTCCAACTGCATGCTTGAGAACGTGATCTGGACTGGTGTGCCTGTACTGCACTGTTCATGCTTTGACGGTTTGTAGGGCTGCGCTGGTTTTTTAATTAAACTAAAAGATTCTGTGGATGTAGGGGGTCGGTTTGCTTGCTTTTTTTTTTTTTTGACATCCTTCCTTGTTTCAACTCCGTTTCTCCCATGAGCACTTGTAAATATCATGTGCTCCAGGTCTCGGAAAGTGCCAAGTGTTAAGTATTCTAGTTCACATGCTCCGATTTGTGCATCATACTAAAGATAGATTTTTGATACCCTTGAACGGACAATCGTGTCATATGAGGAGATTGCAAAAAAAGTGCGTCACGCAATACGAATCACCCAACTCTGCTTCGGTGCTAACCAGCGGTGTTCAAAACTCAGTAGAACCCGTCCCCCGCCGCGGCACAGTATATGCCATTGCAAGGTACATTGTGCCCACGAAATGGATTCAATCCGAGGCGGTTTAACACATGCTTCTGTTGCAAACTTACAGAGGCACTCGGTCGAGGTTCATTCAGACCGACCTCCAGCTGGCCCCTCTGACGTGGGATAAATGTAAGCGTGTATTAATCATTAGCGGTATGCTCCCTCATATGCGGAACGCTCGGAGACAGAGCAAGGATGTCTCGTGTGCAACATGCTCACACTTCCTTGGCACTTCAAAAGAGGTTCATACCCTAAGGGAAATGAAATCTTCATATGATCTCTACATCAGTGTTTATGAGTGGCGAAATGAAGCAAATGTTAACGTGTACAAACAAACTACCCTATCATCACTACAAATGGATTTCTTCTCAACAGTACACACCAATGTCCCAGCAAGGAGGACCAACAGAGAAAACAACTAGTGTTGCAAAGAAAACTCAGCCGAGCGCCGAGATGATAATCTCAGATGTTCCCAACACAACTTTCCATAGTGCGCACGTTAAAAATCAGTCCCATGCACAGAATGCTTGTTGAACTTCACCAGTGGACAACAAAAGATGTCTCCATCATGTTCTTTGCCCAAACAAGGTTCGCGTCAAGGCGAAATTGGGAATCCCGTGTTTTTGTCTGGTTCATTCTTCCACAGGAAAATAGTAGACGTGTCGAAATTTTGACTTCGCCACTGATATGAAGTTTTGGGCGCCGAAAGACAGGGTGCTGTCCCATGGCGTAGCTCAGGTCCTCAACTTGGTCTTCAACATCTTATGTTCGCATTTATCGTGTTCCAGACCCCAACAGCTTGGCCTTCAACACGCGTCCCTTGTGGGTGACAACAAGGCACAAGCGGAGTGTGGAATAACAGAAAAAATATCTCTTCGCTTTCCGTGGACGGTGACGTGAAGATGACGGCACGGCTTGGGTTAATGTGTTAATCCAGTCATCCTCACCAAACCACAGTTGGGTTCACGAGCATGATAATACCGTAGGACACTGTAGCAGAATTCTAACAAAAAGAAAAGTGCGTACATTTCAAAACATGTTTCTCCACCAGTTGCACTTGACAGACGGCCACGAAGCAAAGAATGTGAGAAAGGGCAAAAAATAGTGGCGATAGAAAGGGCAGATCCATGAGAACTACATAAAGCTTTTGCGTTCCATTGAGATTGCTTTGTTAAAAGGCAACAGTCGGTATGTACAATGAATATATCACATCAGCGGTGATAATCGGCGCCGTATGCGTCCCAGTCAGTAGGTTAGAGAAACGACTCGGACAGTGTGTGGATTGCAGCGACGGAGGGCATATCGGAAGGGGAGGTACGAACGAGTAATATAAAGACGCCAAAGTATACCGTACAAATACAAGACATGTGGAAAGAGCGACAGATGGCGTGTGCCTAACTGTATTTTGCAAAGGAGAGAGTGGATGAGTTGAAAAGAGGAAGTTTGGGGGATTTGGATGACGAAGTCAGGATGATTGCAGCTTATCAGCTTCAACATATTCCATGAGTTTTGCGCAGATAGGACAGAACCTTGTACCACTCCTTGTCTCCCATGCGACAATGCATTGCAGATGAAAGGCATGGCCACATCGTGAGAGAATCTTGGGGTTATCCTTCTCGTATATCTCAAGGCAAGTGGGGCAGACATCCTCATCTTCATCATCGAGGAGGTTGTACACGGCGTTGGAGTCCGGTATTAACGGGGGAGGTGGGGGGGCGATGGCTGCGCCCGGTGAAGCAACCGAAATGGACAGGTGCTTCTCCTCGTTGATGCATCGTTGACGAAGAGCGGCTCTCTCGCTCCTAGAATTGGTAGACGACTGCTCGACGCGCCTAGATGGCGGCACGCGGTTGTAGCGAGTGCTGGAGGAGCCAGAAATATCACCAAGACAATCAGAGACGGAGGACCAAGAAACACCCATGGCAATAAGGCTAATAGGGCACCAGAGCGGGGTGGGAGAGCGGTGGGAGATAGAGCGTAGGCAGAGACCAGAGAGAGGAGCGCAGAGGAGAGCGCAATGCAGAGAGCAGGGCGGAGGAGGAGTGAGCACGGGAAGCAAGGGCTCGGTCAGCAACGAAGATATGGGCGTTCTTCAGGGGGAACACGTACAGGGGCGGCAAACGCGTAGAACCAAGATGCAAGTGGCACAGAAAGTTGCGCGCGCGCATTGTGGCCGACGAGCCGACGCGACTTCCGGCGCCGCCATTGGCCACTGTGTCCGGTGCCCCAGTGGCGCGCACGACTTGGTGCGCTCCCACTGGGTCCCGCCACGGGCTCACGTCCCCTGCGAGCGCGCAGCCCTGTAAGTGACGTGTAAGCTTGTCAGCGCGCTTGGCGAGATACGCGTGTGCGTTGATTTCGGGCCGGTGAAACCTTGCGTACGGTGGGCGCCGTTTCTCCGCCGCCTCGCGCGCGGTCTCGAGGGCTGTTGCCGGCGTGGCGTGATGAGCCTAACGTTGGCAACCGATTGCGGCCTTATCAAAGTGGAGCTGTTCTGTCGCCTCGTTCCGCGCTCGGCCGCTAACTTTCTCGCGCTGTGCGCGAGTGGCAAGTACGACGGCACCCCGTTCCACCGTGTGATTGCGGGCTTCATCGTGCAAGCTGGTGACCCAACGGGCGCCGGCAATGTCTCGCGTGCCGCTTTTGCCAAGCGGCTCCCTGATGAGATCCACCCCCGCCTCAACTTTGACCAGCCCGGCATGGTGGCCTTCGCAAACTCTGGCCGCGCCAGCTCCAAGGGCGTAGGCAGCCAGTTCTTCATCACGCTGGGGAAGGCGTCGCATCTGGATGGCACTTGCACCATCGTCGGTCGCGTTATACACGGCATGGACGCCGTGCGCCGAATTGCCGCCGTCGAATGCCAAGAAAACCGTCCAGTATCACCAGTTTTGGTGCGCTCTGTCACCATTCACGCCAATCCCTTTGCAGATGGTTCGATTGCTTATGACGTGAAATGAGGCCGCCACGCCACGGTGCGTTACCACCTGCTCCGAATTTGACAGCGTGCCCGTTGCATTCGAACATCCGCCTTTTGAACTCCCGCTTTAGTGATGCGCTGTTGTTGATTCCAGTCGTTGCTCATCATACAGCCCGTGCGCCGCTCCAACCTGCGAGCGCCCCTGCGCCCGCGCTGCACCACAATTCAAACAGTTACGCTCAGATTGTTCCCTTTTCTCTCTGCCGGCCCTTTTTGCACACTTGCACACCCTACCAAGAATCAGGTTCACAGGTCTGCTTTGCACAAGGACTGGCCTGATTGATTAGCAATCAGTGCTTTCGTAGAGAGCGCCACATTTTTGCAGATGGCACGTCCAGCAGCATCACATGCATTCTGGGCGTTGCTGGCCACATCGTACACCATATGGATTCTCACTCTGTTATGGACATTGTTGGCGTTAGGTGGGCTGGGAGCAGACGGTTCGCGGCTGTTCAACTGGCATCCCATTCTGGCATCCGGCGCGGTGCTGGCTGTTTTGACACCCGGTGTGTTGGTGCAGCAGCCATCGCGGCATGGAAACGGCCAAACACGTGATTGGCGCATAAAGGTGGTGCACGGCTTCTGTATGGTGATTACGTTTGTGGTGCTCTCCGTGGCCATCAGCGTCGCGTATTCAAGCCATGTACAACAAGCCAAGCCAAACTTCTATTCCCTGCACAGCTGGCTGGGACTTGGCACAATCTTTCTCATGAAGGGTAACATCATAGCAGGCCTAACGTCGACTGTATGCGTTCAATGGAACGGAATTGGTTTGTTGGGTAGGTCTCATCGATTAGGGGGTATCATAGTCTGTCTGATGGCGTTTGTCAGTATGACTGTTGGGTTTGCGGAGATGCAGATGAATCTGGGGCGGATTGCCAAGAATGTATGGCAGTTTAAAGTTGTGACTGCTGGTATTTTGGGTGTTGCAACCATGTGTGTTGGGTCCGGAGTCGTGTGCGTACTTGTAAGTAGAGAGCAGGACAGAAGATTTGCGGCGAGTGTTATGGATGAACGCATTCGGGAAAAGACTGCAGGCGATAAGAAAGACGTGGCGATGGTACTGTAGCAAGCGCTTGAAAAGTTTGAACGTAAATGGACAAGCGTGAATGATGGCATTTTGCTGCTCCGAATGTCAGGATCTGCACGGCGTGCACGTGTGGTCGAGGTGCAGCGCGCTTGACACGCAGAGTATTTGGGCGTTTTGCAGCGCGCCCGAGCTACGAACGGCAACGCGGCATGGACACACGTCGGTAACCGCACTGTCGCATGGCCACCCCCTCATTCTCTCTCGCTGCTCCGCAGCCGTCGAATCAGTAGGTTCTCTCCACTCAAGTCTTCATGGCGCTTTTCATCCCTGTCGTCCTGCCACGAGTTGGCGCCCACCGGCTGTCATTGTGTAGGCCTTCGAATGGCGTCAAGCAGAAACGGGCCAATGTGCCGACGTGGGTGATGTCACATGATGATCGCTTCACAGAATTTTCACTGCAGCAACCTTCAGAAGATGAGCAGCCCACGCGGACCGCGCCCGCTCGCATAGACTGGGATCATTGGTTCAATTCCACCTCTGTTGCAAAAATTCCCGCTATTCCATTTCCACCGGAACAGGTGTTCATGCCCGGTGAAGTTAAGCAGTTGCATCTTTTCGAAGCGCGTTATCTTGCATTGTTCGAGGCCGTTGTGCTGCGATACGATAACCGTTGCGCTCATGTGCTTATCGATGCGCAACGAATGGCTATGGCTGCGATTGGCACTGTCATTTCGGTAAGCAATTGGAAACGTTTGAACGTTGGAGTCAGTGTTCATGTGGAGGCTGTTGCTCGCGGGAGGACGTTAGGCCTCATCTCTTCGTCTCCTTTCTTGCGGGGCAAGTTTGAGAGCCTTCACGACCATTCTCTTTCAGAAGCCCAACTCATTACTTCGCGCCTCTTGGAGGTGCGCTTTTGGCAAGCATTTCGTGACGTTGTGTCTTTATCAATACAGATTGGTATCGACCCCATCCGAGAGAAGATTGACACCGCTTCTGAGACCGTGCAAGCGTCGAACGATGCTCCTCACGTATCGCAGTTTTCCAGCAATTCGAAACGGTATCAAGACACCTCCGCCGATGAAGATATGCCGTCTACGTTTGAGGGTAAGAAAAAGTTTTTCGAAAACAAGTTGAAGGAAGCTGCTTCCCGGGCAGTAAACTATTCTTCCATAGATTTCATATCTGATATCACAAACGATGAGATGCTCTCTCGTCGAGTTCAAGGCTTGTCGTTTGCCGGCTGGGACTTTTTTCCCTCTGGACCTATTTTGCGACAAAGAGCTCTAGAAGAACGAAACACCATCGCTCGTTTCACTACAGTCGTTCAAAAACTTGAAGAGTATAGTAGGAGATTGGCAGCGCAGCTTGCTCTGCAACGAGCATTTCCGACATAGTCAGAGCTAAAAACTAGTAGTTAGACATTCACTTCAAGATTCATTGCAATGCACATCATGATATGACAAGAGCTGTGGTGCTAAACTGAATCAAAGGCGACCGGGGAATACTTGGTAAGGGTTTGCAGTGTGCCCCTCACCTATGGAAACAACCCTAAGGAAGCAGTTAAATCGAGCAAGATATGTGTCAGTACCTACTCCTTTGCGCCGAGACTCTTTTAAGAGCAACACTCTTAACTTCTTTTGAATTAGTAGTGCTTTGTTTCGTGTGTAACACATCGGGCTTTCTAAACGCCCCTAACAGCCTAAAATGCTTCCTAGGGAAAATGCTTAAACGATATGCTTTGATTGATGACCGTCTTTTGAGCTCGAATTGGGACTTCGCAAGGTTCCTTGAGACCACTAGAGTCATGCTGTAAAATAACGCTTTCAAAACCCTGACTCATTTTGCCCCCGTATGGATGATCATGCTCGTAAACCGCAATGCCCCAGGCAATACCTTGCTCCGGTACAATATCTACCTAGTTATGAAATACAAGAGGAATCGCTCTGAGACCTGATAACTTGGAAAAGAATTTTAAACGAGCGCATCAACACGTAACGCTACAATACATTCGCAGATCATTGGGTCAGTACGAAGTACAAAGATAGCTTGCGTGGTTTGAAAAAAAACCATTTTGGATGGCAACACGATGGTTGCACAACACAAACACCGAGATTATCCCTGTGACTGTTGGGGCTCTCCACCCCGTGAAAGACCGTGAGACACGAAGACTGTCATAAAAGAGAAAACCAGGCCCTCACCTGCGCGCTTTGCTTTCATTTGAAGGGTCGCGACCAAAAATAATCATCCATGGTTTTAGGTGGTTTGAATCCCTCAAAATTGGTGCCTCAGCAACCCCCCTCCCCCCTAAAGGCCCATTCGCTGCGCCCGTTCATGGCCGCGGCAAAGTTCCACGATCCAACGTTGATCTCATCTTGGTATGTATTCCCATTTCGAAATCGACGAAAACAGTGAGCCTTCTCGGCCCTTTAAACGACAGTTTATTCCAGCTCAAATGCTTTTCTCACCGTTGAGCGACAAATATATTGTACCCACGCCAGAAGACATTTGAAACCTTTGTAGTGTGTCGGTGGGGCGAAATGGCACGTCCGCTACTTTAACCGTCTGCTTTTCCTCGACGATACTCTACTGGGCCATCTTGTTGAACTTAAGATTCTTTCCGTCGTTCCAATGGAGCTTGACTACGTTTATGCTGTCGATACTACAGTAACTGCGACCTTTCCCGTGATGCTAATAGTGTTCTACAGGCAGCAGCAAGCAAGCGGGCTGGTAGTTTTCATTTCAAACGGTTCTACAAACCGCATGTTTCGATGTTGCCCCATGTCCCTCCTCATGCAGCGCTGTTCACAACTCCCCGAAGACAGCTGTGGGACAAAATGCGCGGTTCCCGTTGAAACCCCTTTGACTCACTACAAATGGTAGGGCTGGTGTTCTTAAGCGATCGGCGGACCCTGTGGCTCCCTAGATTTTGTTTTTGTCGCTCTTACCCTTCAACCGCAGCTGCTCGTCGACCGCCACGAAGAACACAAGCAGTGAAAGAGCCGTTGAGCATTATGCCTCTTCCGCCGATTTTCGCCATCACTGGGTTTGGTGGGATTAGTCTTGCAGTGACAGTGCTTGTAGTACGCCGCGTAGCACGCAAGTCTCACAAAAAACCCGATTCCTCTCAACAGGTTGTTGCCATACCTGTGTTGGACGTCTCCTCGAGCACTGACGACCTTCTCAAGACTGAAAGCATTGTGTACAACAGCGATGCAAACAGTCCGACACGCACCGTCAACACCGAAACACCAAGCTCCATCGATTCTATCAGTGCCAGATCTACTGCGGTCATTGAGTCACACCAAGTCACAGCTTCTCTCTTGCCCAAATCGATCTCAACGCTGTCATCTGCGACGTACGACAGCAGGATATGTGTAGATACTTATGCGGCTCTCTTGACGAATGAGGATGGTAATCATGATGATGATGATGAAGGTAACTTCGACGATGCGAAGACATGTTCAGATGACCTTGAATCAGTGGCTGGGATCAGGACGAGAGAAAATCCGATTGAGCACGAAGAAACCACAGCCACATTCCCCAACACATTGGTGCTAGTCGACAAAGCCCCCAGTGATGGAGGCACAGAGTCGGGTACTGCTCTGCTCGATGGAGAATACGAGCAAACTGATGAATTCCTTGTTCAGCCCAGAAGTCCCATCCTTAGGCAACAAATTCTTCCCACTCTGTTCGAAAGCGAAACAGGCATTGAAACGAACTATGAGCAGCCATCGTACGTCAACAATTCCATGTACGAGCTGGACTACGATGCTGATATCGATGTGCGCATTGAAAGAGAACAAGATCATCTTCCATCCGTGTTCACGGAGAGTGCAATAGTATCGCATGAAGTTGGACATGATTTACAACGCCAGAGTGCTGCAGTTCTAATTCTGAACTCTCCTGGAAAGTCAATTCGAGAGCGAGCACCACTACTTGTGAGTGCGGCGCCTCTTGCCTCCGTTCCAGCATTGGAAGATGTAGTAACTTGCACGCCCATTCCAGCAACTGAAATCAGGATTGATGGGGAGCAGCCTGAAACTACAAACGAAAGCCAGCAAGAACAAGACTTAACTTATCAGAGCACCTCGGATGAACAAGAGAGTTCGGAAGAAGGTTCTACGACAACAGATGATGGAAGCGACAGTGACGAGGATGTGCTCATGAATGAGGTTCCCAGCCCTCTACGAGAGACGGATTCAGGCGAAAATGAATCTAATAATGTACTTCAAGAAAGCAACGATAGACAGAATGTTTCACTACCTCGCTTCCGACAAATAGTTTCTGACAGTAACGCCCCAATTCTCCCAATGGTCTCTCGAGAACAGAGCTCACTGTCGTCTCCCGAACAAACTGGTTCCGGAAGTCCAGCAGCTACCAGGCCCCTGTGTAAAAAGGATATCGAACAGGTCAGAGCAATGACAAACATTGAGGCATCGGATGACAAGGAGAAAGAAAACACGTTTCAAAGCACATCCACCTCCCCCGAGCGTCTTTCAAGGAAGCCATGGCGCTCGGATAGGCTCAGCAACGTCTTTAGCAGAAAGAACAGTGTTAGGCGACTGCGTATTCCTGAAAGAATCCGTAGAAGGCAACGGTTGCCTCAAAAGTTCAACCAAAAGACTCTGTAGACATTAGATGCAACTTGACAGAGTTTAGAATTGGTGAAAGCAATGCTTTTGCATTCTAAGATGATACACATTCGTCATAAACCGAAAGTAATTTGAAAACTGCTTTCTTCGTTCCAAAAACTCTTGACGTCGACAGAAAACAGTCGTAGTCCTCCACTGCTTCGCAAGAAAAAACTAGGAAACTAGATTCAATCCATTTGAAAATACAGTTAAAAGCTCGCCGAGCATGGTACTTTTCATTGTCTTCCCTGATTGTGAATTGGTGCCATGAAGACAGAACTTTGCAGAACTTGATTAGCTCCGTAGGCCGTTTTTCAAGTTTAAAATTCGAAATGTAAAGGCCTACGGATCAGATTTCAATTTTTTTTAAATTTTGCGTGATGGTGCGCTGACCTCATATGAGGTCAATTTGACCTCATAGGAGGTCAGCGCACTGGTCCGATAGACACTAGCTAGAGTAACGTACACAACTACGGTGCTCAATTAGGTCTTTTGTGGTAGTACTTCCTTGCTTATGTCCACGTTGCGTGCGTATCTGATGCATATTTCAACATAAGCCAGTTTGTCTTGTCGCTGCGACGCACAGTACTTCCAGTGAGACCAATCCGTCTGCCGACTAGCGGCTTCGCAGCCATGGGAAACAAATCGCCACTCTCCCGAACAGCACTAAGTCTCTTTATCCTCAAACACCACGAAGAATGAAAGAAAAGACTGAAGAGGATTCGATGACCAGATCGTTTACGCAATCAGTAATCTCTCACACTTCTCCTGCATATTCACAGCAAGCATTACGTATGCGGAGATGAAAAATCAAGCAACACGATCCTTCGTGAGATTCTAACGTTATAGATACTGGATCGTTCTCGTGAATATAAACTACGCCATTACTTCATTGCAGAAAAATAAAACTGGCATCTGCTTTGGCTCAATACTATAATGTTCTTCCTCAATCCCTTTTCTCTTTATCCCGCACTTTCCCACCCTTTCCCCCTCATGATCCAAATGCAAATTGCCTTCTTCATGCAAACCTGTGATTCCACTGACACCAGCCCACTTTTCACGTCAGCTGCCTCCGCCGTCTTGCTTTCGCCTCTACCTTAATCGGCTTTGCAGTTCACAAGTTACAATGTAATGATTCGGGACACCTTTGGCTTAACCTCTTCCCATGGCCGATGCAGCGGTCGTCGGTGCCCAGACTGCAAAAAATGCGCCGCCGGCAAGCTTGTGGCCGAAGATCTAGCCAGCAACAAGGGCAGGCAGGCTACGGTTTCCTGCCACCATACCATGAGACAGACGTCACAAGTGTTATAGTTTCTTTCCATATCAAAAGAGGCGAAGCCGGCGGAGATGCCACGACAGAGAAGGTCGGAAGCGTAAAAATTGGTTTCAGCAACTGATATTGAATTCCTTCTCACACTTAGCTTCAGATTTTCATTATGGTGAAGAAGTAGGAGACACAGAGCGACTTATGCCATTTATCGTGCTACACAGGAAGGCAGTGCCCACTGGCGTTCAGTGAGTCACAGAAGGTTTATTTGCTCCTAAGGACCGGTAAACGGAGAGTGAACGATCATAGTACGACAGAAAGCCGATATAAACATGGCTAGATAAGCCAACGGTTCAGGTGAAGAATGATCGCCGTTGTAGAAATGTGCCGTCGAGGAACAAAACCGAATTACAATGAACGGTTGAGATGAAGAACAATCACGGCTGTGGCAGAGAACGGTCGAGAATCCGTCTCGGATGAGAGCCGGACTAGTGTCAACAAGTCGCGACGAGGGTAGGGCTAGCTCGTACCGTCAACCGTTGTCTTAAAGTGGTTGGTCAGTGATACTGTAAACGTAAGTAGCAGATCACTCGGGCGCGACTATTCGAGAACCCGCTTAACAAATGACAAGTCATCATTTGCCACTTCGGGTGTCAACTCTCCTACCCTAATCCAGAAACACTGTAAACCATTATCTACATTTCTTGAAATCCAAAAGTTTTTCAGCCGGCCACGTCACAGTAAGTCCCACTCTCCCGTGGGCACCCCCTGCTCCCGTGGGTGGCACCCCCTTCCCCCGCGGGTAGCACCCCTGCCAAAACCCTCCTGTAAAAGAGCTGTTTATCGTTCACCGCGCTCTCTTTCCTCACTAAGGTCGTGCTGGGGCCCGTGGCGGCGATGGTGGCACCACCACCTTCACCGCCCGTACCGCCGGCACCGCCGCAACAGTCGGCATAGCTGCCACCACCACCGGCAATCATTCTTGAGAAGATAATTAATGCGAATTTCCCAACTGATGGCGCCGTCAACCGCTTCTGGTATCCAGAGAGGCGCACTGCGCATTCCGCTACAGTTCCTTACCTGCAGACACCATTTTTATATTATCCACACAACGAAGCTTGACGGAGTCAGCAAGCAGCGCCAGGTCCCACGTCGCATGCCACGGCGTTTCGATCGTTTGTGAAGCGTTTGATGGAAACACCGTGAAAGAGATGGAACCCCAGAAATGATGCACCCTCCAAAGCGCGCTTTCCACCCGCTCCGTACGGGTCAAGGTTCAAATCATATCGCTCCCCGACAAGGCATTACGATCGGATGCTAGAGACTCCGTATCTCATCAGAACTGATACAGCTTGATTCAACTCATGTCACATTTGAGAAGAGGGCATGCACACCCCACGTTCGCTGCACCTCAATTGTTCTGATTCACATGCAGTGTTCTCTTACGGTGAACACTGCTGGAACAAACCGACTACTTTTTGACAAATGCTTGACCCGTTTTTTGGCAAGCACAAAAGCGGAAGAGGGCGCGCCCTGCTCTGGCCAATGGAATTCATGTCAATCTGTGCCACGCATCTTGGTTCATGCGGGACGAGGATTCAGACGGCATGGATCTCTGACGTTGAGAGATAGAGATGGGTCATAGAATCTGCTTTGGAATGGTAGCGTGCCAAAAGATGGCTCGCACTTGAGATGTTCAATGCACGAACCATCGTTTTCACAAATGAAACCGATTTCTTCTTCGCTCGGCACAGCCTCCAGCCGCGAGCCTTGTAGCCTCTCCCGCCGTGCAAATATTTCTTGCATTTCTGGTTGCAGCGACAGACACAGGTGATAAATATAGTATGTATCAGGGTCCATCTTGGACGTACAACTAGACACATAATCGTTCAAATCTAGAGGTATTGAAACGCGGTTCCCACAAACCCACTTGCAAAACCGGTAGACGACACAGCTCTCTACGTCCTAGCGACTCAGGATCTACTCTGCATTCCGTGCCAGGCGGCCATTTGAACACAATAATCCTCACCAACGCGAGGAAATGTAACAGGAACAGTTGGAGCTGTATGAACTCTGACAAGTGCCATTCACACAGAACCCACCCTCCTCACACGTGAAGCGTAACCGATCCTCCCACCGCGCACCATTCGGCAAAACCTTCATGCAGGTGCGCATCGGAAATTGCCGGCTATAGAAACGGCGCTCAACACTTGGAACCTCTGTGCAGACCGCATGCCTTCCACAAGTCACAAACTCGTTGCTACAGGCGGCACCCAGTGGCACGCGTTCCCGAAGGCAGCTGCACCAAAGCATACCGTGAAACTGCTTTGAGAACATCAGCTCGTGACGCTCGCGACGGCACTCTTGTGGAAGAACGCGAGTATCGTTGACACATGCCGGCCTTTTCGGTCTTTTCTCCATACGTACTGATGGCGTCGGCGCAGAAGCCCTGACTCTCATACTTGTAACGTCCTAGTCCACACGCAGCACCGGGCGGGCGTTTTGCGGTGCTCTGCGTAAAAGTCGGAACGGTAGTAGAAGCCATTTCGCGTCTGGCAGTCATGGTCGGACTGGCCGAAGTGAATGCTCGACACTTTGGTTGTATCTTACACACAAGATCGCCTTGGCAGGCATCGATCGACGTGAGGCCGCTTCCGGCGCCGGCCGGAAGCTGCGGGAGACAAGTGCGCTGCTCGTGGTTGGAGTCGGCGAGAAAGCAGCAGAAAGTGCCGGGTTCCCACTGTGCGGCTCCTTCCTTGGAGCAGTTGGATCTGCGTGGCAGGCGCGGGGCACAAACGCGTGCTTCGGCATCCAAATCGATGCCCCATCATAAAGCTGATGAAGATGAGTCACGATCGGGCTCCTTGCAGTAGCTCTGGAGCTGATATTCCCCGTCCGTTAGACATGATTGTTGACAGGTGACAACGTGCTGCGGAGGGGCCAGAGAGCGGAAGCGTGTTGAAGTGGAGAGTTAGAAGGCCGCTACAAGAGCAAGCACAAGGGCGGCGTTAGCGGATATCATAGCGCGACGGCGGGTATGGACGACGGGCCGTTGCGCGTTCTTGTCGAGGATGTGGCACGCATAAACTCCCTATCCGTTATCTCACGCGCTGTGGTTATAGCTAGTGCTTATGACTCGTAATAAAATAAATTGTGGCTATCTGAACTACTAACGTAAGGTAAGTCCTGGGCGATTAGCACGAGAAAAAAAGAGCTCCTCATCGTTCCTTTTGCCTTTCCGACTTTCTCTTGGCAAGCGCATTGCTCAAGATTCGCGAAATTCTGCCCAGTTATTCCTTTTTTGCAGAGAGGTTTCGTGCAACTTTGTGCTTTGCAATGATGAAAGAATTCCGCGACGGATATCAAAAGTCATGGACATCACGACTGTCATGGGCACCGAAGCCGCAGGTGGAATAGATTGAGGTAGCATGGCTTGCATAGGTAATGTGCAAATGCATCGCTTTTATAACCAGATCGCGAAGAAGAGCAAACACGGCGTAAAAAATATTCCAGCGACCCTCAAAATGCGTGTAACCACGACGGGGATGGAGAATATGCTTGAAGAAACGTTCACCGGTGCTGCGTGTATCAAAAAAGGTTCATGATAAGATGATCCCAAATCGTGTTCACGAAAAAGTCTGCGACTGTGAAAACCAAGATCAGAAATGATCATCAATTATTAATTAAGACTTGAGTATAGGGCCCGTAAAGATAAACATTTTTTGTCTTCTTCAATTGGGCTTGTGTGAAAGATCATTTAGTTTTGGGCATATGCAGGAGACACAGAGCCGCCCTAGCGTATGCTCTGCTGCACCGATAGGCCGAAGGAATCGTGTTCGGCCAAATTCAAGGGGTTTTGGCTGCTCCCACGCTAGAAGATCGAGCTTTGCAGGTGGAAGCCGCGCTTTAAGATATCAAAAGAGATCGTTCCACTTACGCCTCATGGAAATCATTCTCAAGATCCATCATTAAAAATGATCCCGGGCGCATTGTACAACCAACTTGGAGAGAAAAAGAAAAACAAGTACCATCAAGGAAAAGGTTGGCATCCAATGGGAGAAACCATTCCGCGTTTCAGTTGCGATTCTGTTATTTTTTGGCGTAACTTGGTTACCTTCGACAACTTCGCTCGTACCGTAGACATGTATTGACGTTCTGAGGATGGGAATCTTGAAAGAATCGTCACATGTGATTGGCATCAGATAGTTGTTCCCTCCTCGTTCCCATTTCGAGGAACTGTATATTTCGGTGTGATACGTGGCTATGAGAAAAGCGCTCGAGAATTTGATCTCAACTCTGCTGGACCAGCACCTGCAACTTTTGCGAGATGTTATTAGGAGCCGTTTGTCGTCGAGATGAACAAAATCGAACAAAACAGCTGATCCGTGTTTCAAAAAAATAATCCATTTTAAAAATGATCAGGTGCAGGCGTCAGGATTTTGCATCAGTGGGAGGCGCACATGGCTGCGGAATGAGCTTCAGTAACTGCAGCGATCTTCTTCAATTAGCGTTGTCGTTTGGTGATCCCTTCCTAGCTCGCAATTGGATTGCGGCAGAACTTTAGGTTCCGAACTCAAAGAAATTGCCCTTTTTGAACCACGAAAACAGGGTTGCAACCAGAAAGGGCGAAAAGGCGTGCAATCTGACCGCAGCACCGCAGTTGTTTTTCAAAAGCGTTAACAGGAAGATGAAAGTCAAAGTTGCATTTGCTACAAGCGCACCGAATGTGTCGTCTTCTTTTTGCGGTCGGCCTCTCATAAGTTCTAAAGCACCAATACTGCCTGTAACGAGTGCTTCGACACGGTCCACATCCAAGATGAGCCTTCAATCTGTCATGGAAGCCATTTCTCGTCGTGGGCTCATAAACAACTTGATCACCGCTGGATTCATCGGCGTGGGATTGTGGATTCTAGCAACTCCGGCAGAGAAGATGGGATCTCTAGCAAGCGCTAACGCAATGCAATTCCTAAACCCAGCTGAAGCCAAGGTTACGAAGAAAGTTTACATGGATGTTTCGATTGCCGGGGAACCCGCCGGACGCATCGTCATCGGTTTATTTGGAGAGGATCTTCCTAAGACTGCTGAAAACTTTGAGAAATTAGCAACCGGAGAAATGGGATTCGGATATAGAGGAAGCATAGGTAAGGTGATTTGCAACGCATTCCGAGTTTAGGGGGAGGTCGCTAACTTGGTTTTTTACCATGTCAATTGATGCAGTTCATCGGAGCATTAAGAGTTTCATGGCTCAGGGTGGAGATTTCACGGTAAGGTAGCCCATCCTCTTCATCTAAAGAAATGGTGTCTTTAAGCAGGTCTTAACCAATGGTTTGCGTTTCAGAGAGGAAATGGCACGGGTGGAAAATCAATATATGGTGCAAAATGTAAGTACCTACCATTCTATTGTCATCCCTTATCGAATGACTAACAACCTTTGTTTTCGGTTGCGTACATGATTCAGTCAAAGATGAGGGGTTCATGTTTACCCATTCTTCGCCCGGGCTTCTAAGCATGGCGAACTCCGGCCCCGACACAAACGGTAAGCACAGTCCATAAAATTTTCAATGTAAGTGTTGTTTGAACAATGGTATGACGAATACTGACCTTATTATGTTGAACTGTTTGGCAACAAGGTTCCCAATTTTTTATAACATTCGGTACGTCCCCCATATGGCTTGCATCGAAATATATGTTTATGACAGGTCTCTGACGTTGTAGTGCTGGAAACGATGAACAGAAAAAACTCCTTGGTTGGATGGGAAGCATGTCTTATTTGGAAGAGTCATAGAAGGCATGGACACTTTGCGCAAAATAGAGCGCACAAAGACGGATGCACGTGACAAACCTGTATCTGAAGTGAAGTTTACGGATACCGGAGTACTGGACTAGATACAGCGATACTGACTTCAAGATTGTTGGAGTTATTTGATAACTCACATCAACCTACAGAGGTTTGCTGTGCATAATATGTAGTTCAAACACTTCGGTAAACATATTTCTTGGCGCATCTGGATTCATTGCATCTGGACGCGACAGTTTTGCGAGGCAAGTCAACGAATATGAAACGCTTCACAAAAACCAAGACCCCATACGCTGAAAGTTCAGTTCTCCTGCATTTCGACAGCTGTCAAAGGAGCACTAGCGAGGCAAGGAGGGCCTCTCTGGTCTCTCAGAAAGCCGCGCAAGAAACCGCATACTTCGCTTGTGTTTCGAACAAATTGGTTTCGAGCGTATTCGCAATCTGCGATAAAAGCTGAAGAATGAGAGAGACCGGAATGCGTATAGGTTTCCAACTTCCGGCTCGCAACTGGTGTAAAGTCTCAAGGATCCCGTATCCCACTGTCTGTCGGCTGTAAGCCGAAAACGCCATAAATCGTCGAGAAACATGATCCTTGCTGGCATGCATGACCAACAATGCTACACGGCCTCTGACGCTGCTTGTTGTCGGACGCTCCCCATTTCATCCCAGACCACAGCCGAGCCCATCCACTATCCGCTCCAGTATTCACGACGGCTATAGACGGCACGAGCGCGGCGAAACGTTAACCTCGTCGTCAGTTTTTCCGATAGTCAAGTTGTGCTAGTCTAACTTACTTCCCACTGTCTGAAATCGCGTTACCACCACCGTCCTCAACTCTCGCAGACCTCCAAGATACATCATGTCTTGGCTTTTTGGAAAGAAAGAACCTATCGCTCCGCCTCCTCCCCCGGCCCCGGCTCCAGAGACTCTGGCTCAACAGATTAAGAAAAATCAAAGGTACGCACCCGCACTCCCTCGATGGTCAATGCCTCGTGTAGTTTACCTGTATTTCTCGACACTGCCTAATGACCAGCGGTTCTGACGCAATTTTTTTGTTTCTTTCTCCGTTACTTTCATTGCATAAAAAGGTCCATTGATAAAGCATGTCGTGAGCTTGAACGCGAGCGACTGAAAATGGAAACCCAAGAGCAAAGAGTGAAGATCCAAATCAAGAAAGTCGCGAAGGAAGGCCAAGTCGATGCGGCGCGTATTATGGCACGTGACCTCGTTCGCACTCGCGCTCACATCACCCGAATGTACCAAATGCGGACGCAATTGCAAAGCGTTTCGATGCAGCTCACTTCGATGAGAACAAATGAGTCCATGGCCAGCGCCATGGGCAATGTGGTCAAAATCATGTCTCGTATAAATCAAACAATGAACTTACCGGCTATGCAAAATGTCATGATGCAGTTTGAAATGGAACATGGAAAAATGGAAATGACACAAGAAATGGTTGATGACGCAATGGGAGATGTACTCGGTGGTGCAGATGAAGAGGCTCAGACTGACGATGTCATTAACCAGGTGTTGGATGAACTTGGATTAGAGCAGGGGTCGAAACTCGGTGCTGTTGCTGCAAATCACGCCACTCCTGCTGAAATGAACGCGAATGCACTGAAAGATAGTGCTCTAGAAGCACGCATGGAGAACCTGCGACGATAAGCGCTTTTCCACTGTTTATATTTGGGAATGAGAAGAGAATATGTGCTGGTCACCCGAGTAAAATCACTTGTGGGTTCCTCAACGTCATGAAACTTACTTTAGTGCTCGTAATACCATTTACTTTAAGCAGTAAAGGAGGACATAGCCTAAAGAACTTTGCTCTCAATAATTCCTGCTCATGTTTAAAGTCAAGGGTGTTTCAGAAGTCCATTTATTCAATATTTCCTATAAAAAACCTATATCGTCCATTAAGGTACTGGAGAAGTATTTGTCGGCGAAATGAAGCAAAAAGATTTGCCTCAGGCTAAGTAGCTTTTTCAAAGATGCACGAATTGCTTTTCTAGAGCTTAATACTGTCAATGACAAGCACCCATGGTTTCCTTTCTCGCTATCGAGGGACAGATGATGAAGAGACAGCACTCTTTTGCGTCTCGTAAAGATTGTTTTTCGTGCACTAACATTTGTAGCAAACACTCTTCATTTCACGATAGAAATTTTTTTCTGAACGATTGAATGAACAGTCTGCTCTCACGGACCGCTAGAGGATAAATTTTGAGAACAATCGACATCGGTGCAGAGTCAATTCTTCAAGTGTCTTTTGCTACAGAGAGACTTGTAAAACTTTCTTATATCATAAAATCAAGTCCCTGTGAAATAGCTCGGACCGAGAGAACCTGCAGATTTTATTGTTTTCATGTCTAAGAACTTGACTGCTCTTGTCCATTTCCGTAACGTAGTGTATTACTCTTGAATACATCGCATTTTGCACAGGGAATGTTAGCAACATCCCTGACTCGTATTTGAAGAAACAGAAATTTCCACAGCTATACCAGGATCGTTGAAATAATCTTGTAGTATATAGTTTCTACTCTTTGCATCGTTCTCACTTAAAAGTGTTGAAATTAACTCAATAGATAAATGTCTCAGAAGGGATTTCAAACCAGAATTGCTTATGAAGGAGAATTGCCGGTCAAAAAGTCAACCTTCTTCTGAGGGGAGATTTGAGTTAGGGTATCTCTGCATGCGGTGAAGCGCAGTGTATTGAGTTTCTTTCACGTGCGATTCGATCAGATCGCCTTTCGCTATATTATCGAAAGCGTTTCCTTGCCCTTCATATTGCTGAAAACCACATACAAAGAAGAGCATTAATTATAAATCGTATCCATTGTTCAAAATCGATACAAGGTGTCAAACATGCGCTCGATCTACGCGGAGCGCCGGATTGATTTCGTTAACGAAACGCATGGGATTTTAACATGCTTGGCAATACGAAGAGCATGGTAGTCTTGAAGTACTGCAAATCATTAGCACTAAATTGAATGGATGCAATGGAGGGGCGTTCCCGGAAACTTATTGAAATCGCTCACAAGGTTGTCAGTGAATATCGCAATCTTATCCCTATCGGATTGTTTTCGTCCATGGTGTCGGTGCCCTTTCCGGGCAAAGAGCAGCAGCCTGCAAGAAAGAAAGGAAATATAAAGTACGGTTCGATGGCGATCGGAAGTTATTCTTGGCTTTTGCTGATGTCGACGCGATATTAACATAAAATATTAGCGCGACAGCAGGAATCGAAAGAAAAAATATGTATAGGCCACCCTCAGTGTTTAAACCTGGATGATTGCGCCCGGTGGACGTGATAACAAATGTGAATTGTCATCGCAACGGACCACAGGCCTCAAGAAAGATTTTCTCCCACTGAGGCAGGAAAGTTTTCTTTCTTGGAAGATCCCGCCTCGGCATTTGCATCGAAAGCCGTGCGTCACCTTTCAACAAGCGCGGAATGGGGAACATCGACGCTCATCATGATGGTAATGCACAAACTGCCGTTATAATTCTAGCCGTGGCGTGCACGCGGACGTGTCTGATCGAGGAAAATCGTGAAGATGGTCGCAAATTTTGTGCACAAGATTTCACGAACGCAAGGCCGCAGTGTAGCGTTCTATACGTTCCAGCTCTAGAAAAAAGCACCTCTTCGCTTGAGTCTCGAGAGAACGCAGCGAGGGACGCTCCTTTTCTCCGCTCCTCTCGGACAGTGATTTGCATGAAGACAGTTTTGAACATGATGTGCCGATCACCCAAAATGCACATATGCACGGCGGGCGGCGGGGATCGTACGATGCCGTGGTGATGTACGTGAAAGCAGGCTTGATTCACGTATTTGCTTTCAAATCTCGAGAACGGCTGCCAAAGTTGTGCCGAAAAGTGGGGGACAGGAGAACTGAAACTGGGCGGTCCATGAGAAGGTCGTGCACAGTGAAGCAAGGCGCGTTGGTGCACCGTACTGAAGCGGTCATGTGACAACTTTGACGGTAGTCTACGTTTCACTTTCCACTCCCCAACTTCGTCGGAGCTGCCTGGTTAAACGATCGCGAGAAGGCCATTTACAATTGCTTCACGGGACAACAGCGACGCGGCGCTCCGAGTGCGTGCCTTTTGTTCAGGCGCTGGAGCACTGTTCACGTCTCGTTGCATTCAACCTCTCGTCCACCCGCTGCAAGCACATGTGAGCTTTCGTCGCATGCGTGGAGCGTGAAACACATAGCTGGCGCCTTTCTTTGAGGTCAACGTAGCTCTTGGAGTCCTCTACTATCCATGACAGAACAGCTCCGTGCTTAGATTGATACGCTATGCGTTCATACAACGCCTTCTGGTCGGGGTGTCTCGAACTTCAGGTGTCTTCCCCCCCCCCCCCCCCCCCCCCCCCCCCCCACCCTGGCCTTTGTGCAAGAGTCACGGCTACACCCCATTTCGTATTAGTACCCGAGGTCTTCTGCCCCTCCACAGCGTATCTACAAGGAATCTCTAGCTTTTCCTTTTCTGGCGATTCATTTCATAGTACGATCTCGGGAACACAGCTTCTCCTCTCGTTCCCGAGAACTGCAATTGCGTTTTCATGATGAATGAACATCAATCTTGCTCAGAGTCTTCGCCGCAGTCGTCACCAGCCAGACCAATTAGGGACATTACCTCGCCGCCTACAAAGCATCCCCCGGCGTGGATGCCATTTGGGTCGTACATATCAACTCAAAAAGTCGTTTCAGAGGGAAGTCAACACACTTCTAACCCAAACTCGCCAAGATCATCAATAGGGAGTTTCCCGAAATTCTTCAGAGCGACAACTTCTCTCATTGATTCACCTGACCATTCCGTCAAACCTCGTACAACTCAACTGCCGAAGGAAGCGGACGCAAGCCAGCTGTTTAACCATCTTGTCCTTCTCTTCTGCAATGTTCTCCCGTCGGTTTTATTATCGATCTTATGCATTGCTCTCACGGAGGCCGCTAAACTATTGGGAAGACTTGCAAACTCGTTGCAAGCATCTGAGGGCACCGAATTAGACAGAAACGGTTTGAATCAATCTAAAACTACTGAGTCGTCTACATCATCCACTCCAAACTTTCGTCGCACTCTCTTGACTCGAACACCGAGCATGTCCACTACAAAGTCTGAGATCCAAAATGATGTGAACGGAACAAAAGCTAGAGGGGCTCTAAGTGTCAACGACCGTCCAGACTCACGAACAGGACGCCATCATCGAAACCTAAAACATCTTCTAGAAGAGTTAGCAATTGAGTTAACGAATTCTCAAACCCCGTTACAAGCCGAGCATGCATTGGCAAGGCACATGATTGCAACTGAGAATGTAATGCTTCCCCGAGAAGCATTTTGTTCCCCGCCAATCATGCCGAGTTCTCCTTCCATGGACAAGCCTCAACAGCGTTTTCAACGGTCGATGTCAAGTGATAAGAAGCTGACCGGACCAGAACATGTTGAAACGCAGGCGGAAAAGGTGGACAGGGAAGATTGCCAAAGCTCATCTAGTGTCGTTCTGACCACGAAGTTAGCAGAAGATGTCCCCGATTCGGAACGTCATGAATTTACTTATGAACCGTCGGACGAAGCTGGCCCTCCGGACTTCATGAGCCCGCTCATCCTCTCGCTCGCGTCAAGTCCGACAACTGAAAAGGCGGAAACGTTATCTCGAATAGATTCACCGAATCCTTCACCACTTCTGTTGTCGGCCTCTGATCGTTTGGCGGTTCTACAAGAGGAGTTGGGAGATTCTGGCAGTGATCGTGATAGTGTTGACCGAGATTCGGTCATAGGCGCAAGAAGAGTGCTCTCATCTTCGGAAAAATCTGGAGACGATGCCGTAAACTCTCCTCTTGCATCCAAGAGATCTGTTTCATTAACATTGCAGACAGCTTCGTTAATTGAGGACTATGACAGTGACCAAATGATTGTGCCCATTCAAGTCATGAAAACGGAGAAAGATCCAAGCTTTGAAGAGCCGAACTATCTGGAACTTTTACGAAGCGCAAATGAGTTTCCTGCTCAACCGAAGAGACCTTCAAGCACAGTGGAGTGTGTTGATGAGAAACTGTCGGAACAAGATATTAGATGCGCTATTGAACCCGTGAACGATGATAATGTCAATTATGAGGTAATAAGTACAGGTGAATATGAAGAAGAGGAATGTCCTGAAGACATGTCAAGCATAGACCGAGAAATAAGGGCTTATCTCCAAGAGAAATCTCTCATAGAAAAAGGCCCGCAAACACAATCTATACGCTCTCGTCCAAGAACAGGGTCTATTGCCGCGAGCACAAGAGATCCCCAACTGGCCAATAGTTTTCGAAGTGATGAGGAGCAACGAAGTCGTGAAAACAGGCATCCGAAATGTATTCCATTGCAAAATGTTGGTCGCTCGCAAAGCACAGCTGAGAAACCAAGCACCGATTGGCCGGAGATCACGCCGTTTGAAGGGGATAAAGAGTCACGCTTGAGCAAAAGACATCTGAGCGATCTCTCATTTGGAGTGAGAGAAAGGCAAAAAGATATGTTACCTAAAGAGCTCGTACCGGACGATTTTCGTTCCGATGACGAGTCTTCTGATGTGGACGAACCAGTCATTGAAAGATTCGGTGCGAAAAAATGGAAGAGAGGTATCATTGCGGCTTGCAAAGATGTGTCGGAATGTCGAAAACTGGTTGCGAATCTGTGGAAAAGGAGAAGAATTGGGACCCCAATAGAGGAAGGGCTCAACAGCACCCCTGGAATTTACCGCACTGACTCGCACAGAAGTCAAGTTCGTCGCCACGGTCCCCATGAAATTGGCGTTAAATTTGACTCCGTGCTGTCTCAGGATACCGTGTTTAGGCTTCTAAGCCGACTTTGTTCCGAGTGCGGCGTTTCCGTTGTTGCCCGAAAACCAATACACAAGCTGAAAGTCACAGTTCCCGTCCCAGGACAAGCCAGACCTCTTCTGATTTCGATTCACTTGACAAGGCAGTCGCACACAAAAGGCACTACGGTGGTGTTGGCTCGTTCAAAAGACGACCAGTCGGGCGCCGCCAGGAAACACATTGAGATCACCGGTCTCACCCTTCGTCAAAAACTTGAAGAAAACCTGGAGTTCATCGAGGATTCTTTTTCGTCTCACCTCTTAGAAGACTCAGGCTTGTATTAATCCAGTAGTTGGATTCTCCACCCGAAAAAAGAGGAAAGCGTTTGATTTGCATCCCTGTCTGCATTCGGCCGATTCATGAAGTGGAGGAGACGAGACAAAAGTGTCGAGCGACCTGTTGTTCAATGAATCGGACTTCATAAATTATTGTTTGATAATGTATAGATAAATACTAACCGGTAAAAAGCAGCTAAACTTTGTATGTGCAGCGACTTTGACAGTCGGAGCAGTTTCAGACTCGGGAAGTTATAGGAAAGTACCATCTACTGACTCACATGAAGCTTATAATAAAAATCAAGATTTGTAAAGTTTTGGCTTCAGATCACTGCATTCCTAAGCTTCAAGTGAAAAGCTTGATAAGAAAGAGCAATACTCATTGGGCAATATTTACCCTACCAGTTTCTCAGACATGGAAGCACTCTGGTCGTTATGAGTAGTTTCTGCGATTTCTGTCGTTCTCTCTGGTGAGTATCACGGTTATGTTTCCAGCCTACAGAGTGGTATCCACAAGCTTTTTGTGTTCATCAAATATCCCTCTGTTTTGCCTGTCAACGTTCTGAGTGACCGGGTGCAACCTTCATACCAACGTAGCTCCCATTCGTCAGTGGGAAATACTTCAGATCATTTCTCTTGCGCTTCTTGCCTTGCCAATCAGTCCGTTTGAGCAGAAGCAGCACACACTGCGATGAAGAACGAGTTTGACAGTACATCCTAGCGACGACGCTCTTTTCGAGAAAAAGTACGAAGGTAATGCTCGTATGTTAAACAGATATCGACTTCGGTATTTGTAGACCAACCCCGAACCGCGATGTTTTGAATGCGGCTTGCGGTTTCGATTTCCGGTGTGCTGTATACAAGTTTCTGGAGATGTCACCATCCTACATGAAGTCTTAGAAGTCTCGTGAGCTGACGAAGTAGAGGTATATCAAGAATGCACACCGTGACTTTCCTGATTTTCTACGGCCTGGTCTATCCCTGCCGGCATACGGTAGACCGGCTGATCGTAAGCGTTCATCCGATAATAGCGTATTCTTTCTTGATATCATTCTCATGAATTAGCTTTTTGGTTCTGTTCTTCAAGATGATCCAAACCTGTTACTCATCTCCCAGGGCAGCTTTGTCCACATGTGTTCTGATAATTGAACATGAAGGGGGCGTGGACAATCTCGTAATTATTCTCGTGAACAGTGACATAATCGCATCGCAAGCAGTTCAAAACATATGACTGTAGACTGTATTTGTTTTAAGTTGATGTCTTGCGGCTATACACCATGTAAAGCGACATTATATTTCCTTAGTGTGGAGGCCAAGGCGGGGCGGTGGTGGTGAATCACATACAGTCTTTTCAATGCCAAGGAATTACCTAGGGATACTATCGTATCTTCATACAAAGCTCATGAAACAATCAAAACTCTGTAGAAAGAGAATGCGGAGCAAGAAAATGGACTTAGTGAATAACCAGTTCCGACACCCAGAAAATCTCAAAGCAACTACTCTCCTGCCCTAGGGTAAACATTGTGCACTGACAAATCTTCTGCGTGACTGAAAAGAAAACAGACACATACTTTCTAATTATCTGGACTCCGCATTCTCTCCTTCGCAAAGGTTGCATTACGTTGCGCCCCATAATGCTCGTTGGAAATGAAGGCAGCTTGATTCATGATTTATCTGATGGCTTGAGAAAGCAGTTGAAAGGAGCTGACACCCACCTTTCGTACAGGACTCTCCAAATCCATGGCTGCATCATACACTCAGGAACCATGAACTTGTAGTTCAAATCACCGTGGCAAAACAGTCTTTGGGATTAAAGATGTGTGATTGCCCACTTTCCAGACCTCTCACGTGCATTGTTTTCAGTGCTTTGACCACTGAAACAGCGACTAATCGCAATTCCGAGCGATAAAGTTGTCACGAAAGCATCTCCTACGTCTCTCTCGCTCTCCTAGATGACTGACAGAGCTTAATGAACGTGTTCAGGATTATTCAAGGCATGCATAATCTCTCGAACTATCTTTCTCACCAATGGCGTGGGTCTCGCTCTGTTTCCCGTCTCGCTACTTAAACCCGTACTCTGCGAGCAATCCACACGTCTTTCATCATCTGCCCTTCAGCTTCACCTTTCCAAACGCTTCTTCCCCCCTGCTCCTATTCACCAACGTCGAGAGCAAGCCATGGATCTTGTGGAATATATCTTTATTGACAGAACTGGGGACGTTTATATGCCCGATGTTTTCTTGGAACTTACAGTTGTTTTTGTGTTGGCCGCCAGCTTCGGCTACAAAGCGGTCAACTACAATGACTGGCTGCATCGCAATGATGCTTCGCAGCCCGATTGCGCTGCTGCCGAGCTGGCGGCCTGCGCAAACGCAATACGACCGTCGATTCGGTCGCCGAGGAGGCGCAGCCCATCGCACAGGGGCTCGCCGCGTAACAGATCACGAGATCACATGGGGGCTTCCGGCGGTGTGGTAAAAGGATCTAAGAAGCTCAGGCTTCAACGGATCCCAAGCGACAGGTACAACAAGGCTTCAATTTTGGAGATGGTGCACGTCCCAGGTGCTCCTGTTATTCGGATGTCCATGCAGGGACGGCGTCGACCCAGCGACGTTCCCTCTGCTGAGGTTACGTTTGGAAACCCTGAGGATTGTGCTAGGGTGTACGGGGTCGTGCGGGAGCCACTAGAACGCGACGGAATTTCCGTGAGCCAAGTGTAGAGTGGACTAGAGTTTAGATCATAGATATAGGTTTGATAAAGACAAAGTAATCTGCGAGTACAGTCATGCCATGCGCAATTGCCGGCCTCTGGTTTCCATGTTGTCGCACGGAGATACCGTGTACGTATAGCTTGGATACCCAGTCAATGCGGAACAGAACTGAACGAACGAGTAGACCGAATTGCAAAGAACGGATTAATAATTTCTACGGCAGAGCAGGTGCAGATGCCATTGGGCATGCTGGATGCATGCACAGTTTCCTCCATCAGGCAGAAGTCGAGTACCATTCTCGATGATTCATCGGCTTTGTTCAGCGAGGAAGATTAAGCAGGAGAGGCCAGGGCTACAATTGCGCAGTTCTTCTGACAAAATGCGGCGTCACTGAATCCCGATTCAACGTATGTCGGAATCAAAGGGGCATTGCCTTGCTACTGTACCATGGATTCGAAGAAGACTGTGGAACATGTAATGCTTCAATTTGCACAAACAGGAGCATTGAGGTGAGAGCTGCTGCAAAACGCCAGAACTCGAGCCAGGCGACCCGTCGCTAGTTTGATGAGACATGATGCACAAAAGTTTTTGGCCTTACAACAGAGAGAAAGTTTCATCGGGGAGCTTTATACGAACTTACAGACAGAAAGCTGATATCCACAATAAAAAAGAAGAAGAAACACAGAAGTATTTCGTGTTAGAAGCTGTTTTTTGGGCATTCTGGGGCCCTTTTTTTGTGTGCAAGATGCCTTTCTGCAGAAACTGTAGGGTATGGAGAGCAAATTATGACGATAGAAACGAACAACAATGGAATTCGAAATCTGGGATCTACCGTATCTCAGCATTTTACGCCGTTTCAGATCTTTATGTGGTTCTAGTGATAAGCCAACGAGTTTCTTGGGGTTTCACATTTCAAAGAGAAGTCTCCAGCACCAGTCAGACCAGGTTTGTTTAAAATGCTTGCCAGATGTAACAATCGCTACAGAGTTATCCGTCTGATGGACATAAATTAAGGCTCATCAGAGACAGAAATACGTGTACTGCGTGCAAAAGGAACAAGTTGTATGGCAAGACTGTAGTCTCGTCTCTTTCTGATAGAAGTTAGATGAAATGGATGTACAGACAGCTTCATAGACCGAGTGGGTCGTGAGAGACCGAGGCGGTATCGATCCATCCATTGCGATGAACAAAAGTGTGTGAAACGATTTGGTACACGGCAGAACGGTTGCTGGAAAAGTCATATAACTGAAAGCCTTGGAGCGGCATGTTTCACTACTATCTGCGTTGTACACAATGCAACTATGCAAGTAAAGGTGCACTACATTACGTCAAGTATGATCGGTCGTGATGTGAAGTTTATATTACTCTATTGTATAGACTGAATGGATTACTGACAATGAAAGATCGAAGGTTAATACAGAATAAAGGGCGTTGATGGAAGATGAACTTCTGGCGTCGGGAGATCGGTGTCTCGTCTGCGAGAAGACAAAATTACAGTTTAATGCGGGCAATATGTACAGATCATAGCACACTAACAGTGTAGAACAAAGCACCTATCGAAGTCACTGTACGGGTGCAATTTCAAAGGGTATGAAACAGGACGACGTCAACAGTAGTGATAACAGATAGCGTGGCACTCGGTTATAACCTGTACCGATACACATGTTATCGGTTCATACTGACGATCGATTTGAACACTGATGCTCCGGCCAAAGCCGTTGTGACGAAGCAGACTTCTTAAGTAGTATGGGTGAGTCTGATTTGCTAAATAGCCGCGATAAATACTAAGTGGCAAATAGAAAGAACTCGCTTACTATCACCGGGAATTTCCCCTGCAAAACTGTTTCACTCAGACTCGGATTTTTTCCCTACAAGTTGAAAGGGCGCCATGGCTGCGCAAGGAGGGGGTGTTCAGAATATTTTATGCTCGTTGAATAATGAATATCTTCTGAAGAGTTCATGAACGAATATGACACTTGGCTTGGACCGTAGCTCTATAGTTTGACGAGCAACAACCGACTTTATGGTTCTTTTTTTCTTGATTCAACATCAGCTTCCATCGAGAAAGCATACAGGCCAAAACCTGGCCGGAGAGCAGAATAAGCACTGTAAAAGCTGGATCTGAAATGTGAACAAACAAAGAATACTAAACGAGTTGTATTGATCAGGCATGTGCATGAAACCAATCTAATGGGGATGAAATTAAAGTATATGAGAGCAATTTCCATCCCAAGATACTCCCACGGACCTAAAATGCGACCGAAGGAAAACGTACTCACTGGCTGCAAATCTACAATCGTGATATGTTCACTTCACAACTATTTCGATTCCATAAGAAAAGATTTGGCTTCTAAGAAGATCTCGAGAAGGCAAACATTTCACCTTCGATGTTTATCGCCTTTTATCGGTTTACCTTCATTTCGACCGCTTTATTGGTCCCCTTTCGACCCGTTGGCAGAGCGGATCACCATGGCAAAAAGATTACACATAACTACGTTGTGCCGCATGAGAGGTCATCACAGTTTTTTTAACCAGCCCTCATATCTTCAGCGAGACGTGCAAAGAAATAACCAGTCTCTTCCTTTCGTTCCTTGATCTTGGATAAGCGGATAATAGAATCTTCGAAGAAAAACTGCGAAAACCTCGACACTGCTGCCTTCTAAGAGATCACTCCGTGACGGAGAATAAGCTGAGGGAACAACTGTAAGTGGATATTGAGCCTCAGAAGCTGGAAGAGAAATCGAGAATGCCTTGACCAAAACTGCAAGTGGGCATTTAAAAGCCTATGCACTGCAGGGAACTCAAATAAGAATAGCAACCGTGACGCTATGAAAACACAACGAAATCCCGATTCGGAATTCAAGAAAATGGCAGTTGATATGTAGGGAAAACTTGGCATGTTACACTCACGAGATACTGAAGTGCAGTCCATTTCGCTTGAAAGCAACGCAAACGACACATAACGTAAAAGGGACCGTCTCTGCAAAAAGATCGTTTCATATATTCACAGATGACCTCCAAATACATATCACAAAACCATGGGAGAATTTTACGGAGAACTAGTTGATGCTCTCAGTCGTTTCATTGAGTCATCTAAAGGGATGAATACTACACGACTCAGCTTGGAGTTGGTATTGGCCTTAATCTCTTTGATAGTTTGCCTTAGATCAATTATTTGCAAGTCGTTGACATCAAGAACGGCTGAAGGATCTCTCGTTTTCAGCTCTTTTAGAGCTTCGTCAAGCTTCTCTTTTGCAAAGAAGAGAGGATAAACAGGAGTATCTTGAAGGTCGTCTTTTATGGCTAATCCATCCAAGTAGAAAACCGGAACCCCATTCTCTCCAAAATTTCGGTGAAAAGCACCTTGAGTAAGCTCGTCGGCCAGAGCAGCTTCGTGGTCGTCCGGAAACAACTCGAAAATTTCGGGAACTGATTTGGGCGGCCCTGCACGAGTATCTAGGAACTTGATCGCCTCATTGAGGCCTATGGCGAGAACTTTTGCATCCTCGCTTTGCTCCATTACTTTCTCTAAGTACTTCTCTGCATCGGCAGGCTGAATAAAGAAAAAACCGCGTCGAAGCCGGCCATCATCTGACTCAGAAAGAAACGGGCGGCCGGTGCTATCAGTGACCGTGAACACAGGTATCTTTCCTAGCTTTGCATCCAGTAGAGCATCTGTGGTCTTCGCTGCTCTTAACAATGGTTGAACTGCCGTGAACAGAAGTCCGCCAATCAAGATAAAGCCTATGATTTTCACAAAAGGGCTTGTAGAGCTTGTTGTCTTTGCGCAAGGAGATACTCGTAGGTTTGACTTGTGGGTCACCCCATGGTGAAATGGAGCATGTATCGAGCAAGAACGACTTCGCTTAATGTGCAATCCGAGATGTTTGAGGGGCGTACAGGTTGGCGTGAGAGAAGAACCTTGAAAAAATCCTAAGTGCAGGGCTGGGGAAACAAAAGAGGTTGAAACGCGGGATGAAAAGAAGCTGTTTATGACTTTCTTATTCTCGGTCTTCATGTGATACATCTTTGTCATTAGACAAGTACTGAGATTACGATTACCCGATACCCTTTACACGTTGCGTCCGAAAACAACTCGCCCTCCGGCGGACTTGACCAAATCAGAGCGGATACGCAGAGCAGGCGACAAAGAGTTTGAACTTGACGTCCGGCGCTTGTTAACGGCTCCTTGACACTTGACTTGATTAGCACATTCGTGACAAATATGAGAAAGATGCGAAACTCGCTTCTCAGTGACGACAGCTAGCGTAGGGGAGAGAGCTCTTTGCACGTCTGCTGATGTGATCTGTCTATGAAAAGAATTATTACGAGATCGTGTGCCCTTTAAAATATTATTCCCAACATTTCTGAGCCTGCTCGAGATCAAATCTCGTAAGTGGGGCACATCCTCTGTCCGACCAGCACACCTTTTTCTTTGCCGTTGTCCTCCTCAAACTAAACTTTCCATTCTTTTCGAACTGTGTTGTGTCCGCTGAACCCTTGTGTAGTCAAGTTGCACTCCGCGAGGGCTCTGAATATCACCGATACATATTCCAGGACGAAAAGTTCCTAAAACGATTGTCGCCTCCAGAGTTGAGGCATAAAGGGTCATGTATGCTTCTTTGATTCCGAGTCTATCAAACGAAAAGGGGGTTTTCTCGGGGCCATGCCAATCATATCGAACTTCATCAATGACGGGGACAGGTTTCGTTGCAACGGCCAAAGCTGCGACAAGTGCGGGAAGAAAGGCTTTTCCAATTTCAAACGCACAACAGGGCAGAAATAAGCCCATTCAGTGGGAGTCTCTCAGAAGATCAGCGGCAGCATTAGCGCTTTCTGCAGCTTTGCTCGTTCCAGGCACCGTAAGTGCTGAAGACGTCCCTCTTGTCTTTGATCATGACCAAAGTCTTGCTGGTGCAGACTTCTCCAATCGTTCTGATTTGCGAGGTTCTATATTCTCGAAGGCGAATTGCAAAGGCGCTTCCTTCGCTGGATCAGATTTGACAAGCGCACAACTAGACGATGCAAATGTAAGCAATCTCAATCATCATCCATGACATGAGTGAAGATATCTGTGCTTTTTTTTTGGCACAACTTAATGTATAGTACATTTGACTAACAAAAATGGCTTATGTGGCATACCTGAATCCAAGTTCCAGGGAGCAAACTTCGAAGGTGCAACTGCGGTCTACGCTACCGCAACTAAAACAAAGTTCCAACGAGCTAATCTGAAAGACGTGGGTACGTTTTGCGATGGCTCAATCCACTCATAGTTAAAAAGCAGACTTCTAACATGTGAACAGATTTCAGCAACGCAAACTTGATCAGTGCTCAGTTCGACGGGGCTGATATTGAAGGAGCTGACTTCACCGACAGCTTCTTGGATAAAGCAGTAACGATTTCGCTTTGCAAACGGGCTTCAGGTGTCAATAGTAGGACGGGGATATCAACTTCGGAATCTTTGATGTGTCCAGAGTGAAACCATTTAACTCAGCGAGCAATATCTACGTCCACCAAGGGTGTCCTGACCTATTTGTGATTGTGAACTAACTTGCGAAGAAGCCGTAGCGGCCCACTTTGGGGGAGGTACCTCGAAAGACCAGTTTTTAGATTCATATTTCTGAGCATGCAAATGAATATACATTTTGCTTACGCTGACGTTTTTCACGTTCGTTACTTGAGGGCAGTTTGAACAAACGAGTTGTTTTCCTTCTTCAAGACAAGTAAGATGCCTCCCATGTTTTGCGTACGCAGCTCTTGACCATTCGCACGCAAGATACGTTTTGCGCGCATTACTTAGCTCAGGTTCGTCCTTGAAGCATTCATGAGTCACGAGCAATTTCGAGGTGTTCACTGTCTTCGCACTCAATTTCTCCATCGGACATGGCTCATTTCCATACAAGGGATCATTAATTATTGGATACCCTATATGTGCGAGATGAATCCGTATTTGATGCGTTCGTCCAGTAACTGGCTTGCATTCAAGCAAGCTTCGATTCTTCTTGCGGTCGTGCGATATTCGGGAAAATATGGTTACGGCTTCGGCACCATCTGGTCTGATAAAGGCTTTCATTTCTCTCTTATCCCAAAAGATTGGTTCCCTACATTCCACATGACGTTCTGGGAAAATACCGTTTACTTCTGCGAGATAGGTTTTCTGTACTTTGCGATCCTTTATCTCTTGTGCGAACTGCGCCGCGTGCGCAGAATTCTTCGCCATTATTACGAGTCCTGAAGTTTCTTTATCGAGTCTGTGCACTGACAGAAGTGTTCCCATCCCATAAAATGCTTTGAGTATGAATTGCAAGCTATTTCTGCGATACGTCCCGCAGGGATGGATCGGAAGGGAAGGTGGTTTTGAAACAACGACAAAGCCTTCACTGTCGTGAACCACGTGAACCCTTTCGGATAAAACTGCTGACTCATGTCTGTGTACTAAATGAATGACTTCCATACCATCCCGCCATTCGGTAGTTGGGCCGATAGCTTTGCTGTCGCATAACACTCGACCTTGTTTGAATTCTCGTGTCCAGTAATCCCTGTCCGTGTGCTTAAACTCTTGACAAAAGACGTCGTAGACGGTGTTGTCAGTCCATCTTGGTTTAAAGTTTGTTCTGAATTCAAAGACATAGGGGCGCACATACATTAGACCATTATGCTCGACATAGTCTTCTTTTCGAATGTACTCAAGATCAGAAACTGGCTTGCTTCTTCGCCTATTTGAAGCGCGAGCTCGCTTCTCAGGCCTGCAAATCTCGTTGGTTGGTCTGCGCTTTCGCCCCATTTTTGACAATGCGTGCAGATCTTCAATTAGGATAAAAATGAAAGCAGGGTTATAAAGCCATCGGCATCACGCACGTAGAACAGGGAGGGACCTGAATCTAATACAAAAAGCCGTCACTTTTTCAAACCTGATCCCTTGCCCTGTAGGAAGGGTTAACCCTTAACCCTTGACACTTTTCAACGCACAGTCACCACTGAAGTACTCTACTGCAATTGCCAATGACGAAAATTTGGCTAGTCATCCACATCGCGAGAATGATGCTCTCGCTCTCTTTCTCTCTCTCTTTCTGTTGCGGAGCTGCTAACACAATATTCTCTGCCAGCTACGGGGCCCGCTCAAAGCCCCAGCAATCTAAAAAAATCTAAATTACGCCCTCAAAGCAATGATCAATAGTCGTGCTACACAACATTTGGAGCGCTTCCATCGAAGGAAAAAATCAGCGAAACAGAGGCTGCATCCTCATGCAAGAACGAGTCCGTGGCCGCCTGCGTGCATGCAGCTGGGCGGTGGCTTTTTCACGACATGCCACCCAGAGCAGGTCCCCACCCTCCAGCTTGGACGAGGTTAGCGACCTCCCGCGTCGTGGATGACGCCAATTGCATTTGTTTTGCAGTACCACAAACTATTGATGATGGAGCATGGAGTAACAACTTGATTGCTGAGTTTTTTTTCCATTCCCAGCAGACGTTGTGATAACTTATTCAGCTGATACGTTACAACGCTGATTGTACGGCGATACAGCCTGATCCTACACAGTGGAAAGTCGATTTTTCATATTTCCGCGTTGCTCTACATCGAGTACCAGGAAGCACCTGATGTGCAGGCCTTGACAGATGAATTTGCAATGCAAATGAAAGTGGACCAACAGAGAGAAGTCCGCTATCACATTAGTGCACTTTCTGGCAGCGTCAGTCTCCTGTTGTTGGACAAGCTTGGCTCCAGATTCCTTGATTTCAACCATTTCGCCCGGTGTTCGAGCATTTGACTGGTTCAGCAGCAGATCAGGATCGGAACAGAGAATGCTGTATCTAATGCGCTTAAGATATGTATTGTTTATTATGCTCTGAAGCATGCTCTTTGCGACAATTAGGTACGGATTCGCTCAGCACGATGTGAACATATGTCTCACCTGTGCTGCCGAATGCCGTATTGAAATGTTGCTATTGCTAATCTAGCATTTGATACATCGCTAAACACATTTTCCCAGCGCCACTCATCGTGACGCAGAAATGTACTTGTGTAAAAAGACACAACTATATGTATGTTGATGGGTGCATGACGCACAGAATTCTTTCGCTGGTCACCGTCGATGCTAATACGGTCATGCGCACGAGCCGACGAAGGTCCGAAGCCATTCTCAGTAGACACCTCGAGTCCTGTCACGGAATGATTTTCTTCTCGTTCTAGGCGCCAATGACAAGCGCATCGTGACCATTGTGCATACGGCGCTCTCAAATTACATCGGGTCGTGGCGATGTCAGAACACGTTGCGGTTTCACCGATGTGAATGAAAATAGGAAATGGAAGCAGGCTGCATGCATAACTAACTTCGCACTGCGATTGCAAAAGTCGAAAACCATTTCGAACTTCTCCCTCACCGCGATGACCAGAAGAGATTGAGTCAGTGTCATATAAATATCAACAATCTGACTGATCAGGAAGACTCTTTCCCAATGCAGCCAATACAATACCCCAAATGTCGGGTTTAGATGATACGCCTTAGTCTCATCCGATTAAATTATTCTGTGTCCCAATCTACATTCCATTTAGATCGGATTATAGGCTCTCGCACATCCTTCAGTTTTGGTCCGAAAGGGAATCCTGCTGACCCGCAAATCGATCTAGTTTGAGATTTTACCGCTCTTGACAACAATCGGCATCAATCATTTCATCAAAGACGGGGTGTGACATAAGAAAAGTCTCATTCTAACAATAGCGAATAGGCGGAACAAGGCAAATGCCAAAAATCCCTCGCCGATTCTCATTTGATGAGGACAAGATATGGACTGGCCAGCTATTTCGAAGTGATGCTAATGATTGCAATGTAAAGAATGACACGCCACTCGATAGGCACGATGTCCTCACTTTTGACCAAGTTTCCGGATTACCAAGCGTAGCAACATGTCTTCTTTTCTATATTATCAAGGGCTTGATAAAACCAAGAGCGCACTTAAGATGCACATGCTTTTTCTGTTTCTGAACGAGCAAATCAAAAGATCACGGCCCAAAATGATATATTGTCCTTTGTTCAAAATCCGATTCCGCTAGATTCCCACTAGTTTAATATAAAGTACCACCTCTGAGCACATACGAAAATCAACAGCGATCTTTTCAGCAATCGAATCAGTTATTATTGAGCCACACAAAAGTTCGTTCCATGTGAACAAAACTGTTCATCCTTGACTGCAAAGCCACAAGTTCCAAGTTAACCGGTAGACCCTCGGACACCGTCACCTCCTTGCAATTAAGCGTATTTCATGGATGCCTACGTTTGCAGACGACAGCTTTGGTTTGCAGGGCGGAAGAAATACTGGACTTTGCATCGTTCACAGGCTAAAAAACTTGTATTGATATCTCTCATTACGATAAAGACTTGATTTGTTCATGTCATTCATTTTCTATATTTTCCAATGCAGCTTGTTGATCCTTAAAGATACAAGCTTGAACAATGTTTTCCACGGCACCGTTTAGAAAATCTTGAAGGGGAAAGTTTTGTCCCAGTCTATGGTCAGTTACTCGGGAATCCTTATAATTATACGTGCGAATTTTCTCAGAGCGTGATCCTGTGCCAACTTGGCTCTTTCGCCGGCCGTAAATTTCAGCGTTTCGCTCAGCGAGTTCCATCTCATACAGCTTCGCTCTCAAGATTTGCATAGCTCTTTCACGGTTCTTCAGTTGGGATCGTTCTTGAGTGCAGAATATTCGAATTCCGGTTGGTTTATGAATAAGGTCGACCGCTGTTTCAACCTTGTTAACATTCTGTCCTCCTGCGCCTCCGGATCTCGCAGTGGTAAGTTCGATGTCTTTGGGATCGATCTTCACTTCTACTTCATCCACTTCTGGCATAATTGCAACGGTTGCAGTACTTGTATGTACACGCCCTTGTGTTTCTGTAGCCGGTACTCTTTGGACGCGATGAACGCCCGCTTCATACTTCATCTTGGAGTACACCGCGTCGCCGGTTATTTCGAGAATACATTCCTTATATCCTCCATCTGTTCCAGAACTTTCTGAAACAAGAGAAACAGTCCAATTCTGTGATGTGGCGTACTTCATATACACCCGTACGAGATCACCAGCCCAGATACTCGCCTCATCGCCTCCTGTGCCTGCTCTGAGTTCAAGCATACAGTTCTTTTCGTCGTTGGGGTCTTTGGGTAACAGTAACACCTTCAGATGATCTTCGAGCTCTTCCAGACGCTTTTCAAGAATGTCAATTTCTTCGCGCGCCATTTCCCGCAGTTCTGGATCGTCTGTGGCCTCCGAAAACATTTCTCGAGCTTGTTCGAGATTATTTGACGAGATTGACCATTCGTTGTAGGCCTGTACTACTGGCTCCAAAGCGGCGCGAGCTTTGCTGACTCGCATCAACTCTTTCGAGTCGGACATGAGGCCCGGGTCTGCCAGTTGCAAGGTTAAACTATCAAAAGCGTCCTTTGTTGTTTCTAATTTTCGAATCATTCCAGCTTCTCTCATGGTGGGAACAGCTCTGTGCAGGGTGCGGATTGCGGGTGTCGTTGGATGCGGTCTGGACCGACACACAAAAGCATTTTGAGTGAAGGTACAACGCCCTAGGACGGGAGAAGTTGCAAAAAACAGGGGCATGGTTGGACTCGCAAATGAGGAGATTTCAATGCACGTTGAGGTGCCTTGATGGCTACGATGAAGCTAAACGCGATAGACAAAGCTTTGATATGGCCGTGATGTATGCCCGAAATGATGTTGGCTTGGTCTGCTAACCAACCTATACCATCACGGGTAGGCGAGGTGAAGAACTCTATAGGAAAGGCAAACCCAGATCGAGATCTCGTGCGTGGTGGCAGTTTGCACTCAATTTCATGGTTGACAAACTTTCGAAATTTTTACGCTTGATAAAAGCCTCGCGCAGGAAAAAGCATAGTACGCAAGGTACCTGGGAAAAACAAAATCCTGACGACCGAGAGGTGCAGAGTTCCATGGAGGGGGCTTGGAGCGGTGCGTTGAGCTGCTTTCATTAGATTAAGGGTGAAACAGGGACAAGTGTTCAGTGTGTCAAACCAACCTGGTGTAGCGATGAACGACAAAAGCGGATCACGATGGGTGCCTCTTTGGTTTTTATCTACATTGCTTTGCTAGATACGAGTTGTCGATAAATAAGCCGGTTGGACAGATAGTAAAGGAAGCACCACAAAAGGGGTTTGGCCTCCACGAGGAGTGAGAATCATCTTAAAGGTAGATCTCTGCTGCGCTAGGAATTGCTGCAAAGCGTCGGCATGGAAGAACCAGGAGAAATTGCTGACGGTGAAGATGAAAGTGGGAGCGTGGTGAAAGGTTGTTCGCTTGATCTCTCAAGAGGCAAACTGCGAGCGGAAGGCCATGAGAAAGGGGTTCAAAACCTTGGTCGCGTGATATGGGTGGGTATGAGAAGATAGCGCACATCGCGCTATCGATACCCTTGCGCTGGATGTGTACTGCTCGGAAGCACAACACCGTCGTTTCTACTGCCGGCAGCAAACGGCTGACCCTCGGTCAGCTGTTTGCTGTACGGCGTCGTGCTCCAGAGGTTTTTATGTAAACGGTGACATCGAGATTATCCATCGGTGTGCTGCAAATATCGCTCCTGGCGCGAAGCCGAAGATCAACATGCGTGCATTGGCCAACAGTTGGGAAAACGGAACGCGTGGCGCAACAAAAAGCGCCGTGTTCGCAAACTCAAGCGTCGTATTCTGTTTTCGGCCATTCAAATGAGCAGTTTTCAAACATTCAAAACTTGACGCGCCCCGCGCTCATTCGCACCACCGCCACCTACTGTCATCGCACAATTATGTCTATCCATCTGTCTCACTTCCGCGCGCAGCTCAATAGATAAGCTTCCCGTCTCCCACGCCACACCTTCCCTGGTCTACAAAGTAGCCCGTCCACGTTCAACAATCGCTTCTTCCTCCGTTCTCGATCCAAACCTTGCGGTGTTTCACTTCAACAGCAATCAACCATGCGCCGCAAGCACCCTCGTGGCAAAGAAAACCAGCCTTCACCACCGTCCGTGCACATTTCGGAACCATTCGACTTTCGTCTCGTTGCCCACGTCGAATGTGACCCAAATACAGGCCTTTACAAGGGGATTGACGAGTTTATGACGCGTGCCGTTGTTCCTCGCGGCAGACGCAGCCCAGATAACACCAAACCTCCTCCGGCGTTACCCCTCCCTCCTCTCCGAAGCTTTTCCGAGCATTGTGCTCAGCTCTCCAGTCTGGAGCAATCTCCCAGTTCCACTCCGAATGAATCACCGATACGAAGCGCGCGCCGCACGACAGCAACCGGTCGAAGGCGAAAGCCCTCCGTTGAGCCTCAGCGACGAGCGTCGCCCGGATCAAAAAGTCAGGTATCCCGTCCGTTTCGAATGCGACATGAAGTTCATGTGTTTGTCGATCCTCAAAACCCCACAGGCTTTGCGGGCTTGCCGAGGGCATGGGAAACAATACTCATGTATTCCGGTATTTTACCAGACGAGGCAGCAGCCAACCCAGAGGCGGTTATCGACGTGCTTAACTTCTCGAAGACATCGGATCCCAGTCTCAGTGGCAGGCACGACGTTCATGCTTCGTTGTCGAGAGCTTTACCGCCGATTTTCCTGGAAAAGATGGAGCCTGCAAGCATTACTTCGTTCGATGATGCGACCGATGACATTTTCAGCCAATCAGGTAGTTATCATATAGAGAATGCGGTCACTCAATCTCTCCGCAGCAGAATCAAATCGAGCTATTCAAAGCCTGTATGTAAGACACCACCGTCATTCCCGTTGGCAAACATTTCAAACTATAATGAACCACTGCCTCAGCCACAGTCTCATTCGCCTTCCCCGCAAAAGGAAGTGGAAACTTGCGTCATCAATGAACTAGATTCCGACTACATGGAAAGTTTTATAGGTGCTGAAAGGCGACAGAACCTCCCCGATGCCATTCCGGATCACATTGATGCCAACTTTCGGGAAGATGACCCCACCAAGATGTTCAAACGAATGGAACACATCGGGGAAGGATCTTGCGGGAACGTATTCCGTGCAGTTGATATAAATGGGCGATTCGTGGCGCTGAAAAGAGTCAAGCCAGAAAACGAGCGTGACTGGAAACTGTACAAGTTTGAAGTGCAAGTGATGCAAGAAAACTACAACTCCGACAACCTGGTGGAATGTTATGACTCCTTTCGATGTCAAGACGAACTGTGGATTGTCATGGAGTACGTCTCCGCAGGGACTCTGGCGGATTTGCTGCTCGGGAAACGTGTGCCAACGCCCAGTGCACGTCACGGCCACGAAAGCTCTTCGTCATCCGCGGCCGTGCAAACAGAAGCGATGGACGAGAGCGTGATTGCGTATATCTGCCGTGAGGTGTTGAAGGGACTGCATAGTCTACACGTCACTCGCCACGTGCACCGCGATATCAAGGGAGACAACGTGCTGCTCGACCTGGATGGATCCGTTAAGGTAGCCGACTTTGGATTTTGCGCGCAGTTGTCGAAGCGATCAGGCAAGCGCAATACTGTCGTGGGCACTCCGTTTTGGATGGCGCCCGAGGTGATTCGCGGGTGCAACTACGACTGCAAAGTGGACATCTGGTCAACAGGGGTGCTGGCATTTGAATGTGCAGAAGGGAGGCCACCACACATCAACGCGTCGCCGATCCGCGCCATGTTCTTGATAGCAACGCAGGGCGCGCCGGCTCTGTCAAACGCGCAACAATGGTCTCGAGATCTTCGAGACTTCATTCGCACATGCTGCGCCATCAAGGCCGTGGATCGCCCCACTGCGCAGCAAGCGTTGGCTCATCCGTTCATTTCGAAGGCTTGTGCGCAGATTAACGCGGCAGAATTCTTTGGCGAAGCATTGGAACAAAGAACTTCGCGGCGAAGGTAGAAATTTTGAGAATGGTGGGCTTTTTGAGGCTGTAGCTCATGAAACCAAGACATATTTCGCTTCGTGGTTTGACTTGTTCGGATCGACTTTGATGTGCTTGTTGGTTTGCTTGACGTAGGTGGGTTGGTCATCGGGGAGGGCAAGCTGTGCGTTTTTTTTTCTTCGTATCTTGGAGCAAAATGCGAGGAAGACCTAAAAGGTCTTCCTAAAAGGTGGTATGCAAATTGACAGCGATCGGTCTAAGTTGCAACACACTTTGCTCGCAAGAAACGATAGTAGCCCTTTCGCATTGGATCCTGAGCAAAGATTGGCACGGTTAGTTTGTGTTGTACACAGGGGTGTGGGCTTTAGGTGGAGACGGGGAAATACGGATGACTCTTACCAATCGCTCCAAGTGATCAAGAACGGCGTGTGCTTGATGCGGACATTGCAGCTGTATGAGCAGTTGGGCTTTAGTTTGCAAGGCGTACCTTGCTTCGGGCTCAATATGCAGGAGCTCATTGCATGCGTGCAGCTGTTGTTGGAGCACTTGTGTGTGCACGGTGGCCTTGTTGCGCCTTGCCGGGGCGCCAGCGAGCAGCCATCGATGATAGAACCACGCTGACTGTACATTAGGGTCGGTGTAAAACGCTTGCTTGACGTATTGCAGTTCGTGGGTTAGGAAGGTTTCTGAGCGGCGATCGTAAACGTTGGGGAGCAGCACGCTGCGATGGTGCCAGGCCGAGTAGTTGGAAAAGTCGTCGTTGATCTTGTTCTCGGCAAAGGCGAGCTGCTGTCGGTCGAGAGCTGCGCGGGTGTGCGGGGCATCGGACGTGAGCAGCTGCTTGACCCTCATGCGGTGAGCCCATCCGTGGAAGTTGCGGCCATCGGCCGAGAGCATGCGGGCGCTGAGGTGCCACTCGGCGTGGATGGCGTGCGATCGGCGGTCGGCCGGGAGGTGTTGGGCGAGTGTGGAGTCGCGCAGCAGCCACAGGCGGTGGTGCCACGCGGGGTACGCCTTGGGGTGGCGCTGCAGGGCGGCGGCGGTGAGGGCGAGTTCGTCGTTCCAGGCGGCGAGGATGAGGAGGGGCTGTTGGTACTGGCACCTGCACAGCAGCACGCGGCGGCGCAACGCCCACAGCGAGTACTCGTCGGGGTTGGCGAGGAGGGCGCGCTCGACGAGGGGGAGGCGGGCGAGGAAGGAGGGCGCGAGGGGGGGATCGAGCGGCGCGGCGCGGAGGCGCAGCGCGTCGCGGATGAGGCGGGCGCTGTCGGCGGCGGCGCGCAGCTGGCGCTGGCGCTCGGCGGCGGCGGGGCGCGCCGTCCTGCGCACGCCGTGCATGGCGCGCGGGTTGGCGCGCGCGGCGGGCGGCGGCGGGCGCGGGCGGCGGCGGGCGCGGGCGGCGGGCGGGCGCGGCGGCGGGGGGCGGCGCGGCGCGCGGCGCGGCGCAAATAAAGCGCGCGCGGCGCACTTGTGCTCGCACCGACAGCGGCTGCTCCGCCAATGGGGGCGCGGCGGGAGAGCGCCGCTTCCCTTCGCCGCCGCCAGCGCCAGCGCGCTGTCGCATTAAACGCGCCGCCGATACTGATCGGATTTACATATAAACGTCGCCCGTGTCGTTTACCGGTACGTACATCCATCGCCGCTTTGCGCCGCCACGCTCCCGCCCGCCATCGCTGCTGCTGCTGTGAGCGCTCCCGCCGCCGCCGCCGCCGCCGCGCTCCCGCCGCCGCGCTCCCGCCGCCGCGCTCCCGCCGCCGCCGCGCAGCCATGTCCGAGCCGCGCATAGGCATTGCGCGCAGGCCGCTGTGCTTGCGCTGCGCCGACGGCGGCGTGCCGCGCGCGTGCTGCCGCGCCGTGTTCCACAGCAGGTGCGTCACGCCGCGCTCCAACCACGCCATCACCAAAGTGAGCCTCCACCGCGACGTGTACCGCAAGCCCGTCCCCCCCGACGGCGCTCTCCTCGCGCGCACCATCGCCGTGCTCGCCCAAATGTGCCGGCTGCACAGCACGTACTACGGCGTCGCGCGCCTGCGCCTCAAGGCTCTCGGCCTGCACGATGCGCACCAGGAGCGCAATCTGCGCGCCAACTGGCCGCGCGTCATCGAGCGCGAGCTGCAGCCCGTCGTCACCTCCGCCGTCGAGGCTCTGGAGGTCGTCGTGCTCGACTTCGTCACCGTGGAGCACGTCAGCGTCGACTACGCCGGCGACTTTCTGGCCGGCTTCCTGGACGACGTCAACGGCACGCTCAAGACCGTCATGCTGCTGCTGATGCTCATCACGGGGCGCGGCGACGTGCAAAACATCACCAAGGACATGCTGGACTCCGTGTCGTGGTGGCGCAACCGCCGCTTCATGCACTCGCCCGAGCTGGACAACATTCTGCGCGGGGAGGTGGACCGACTGGTGCCCGAGATCGAGCAGTGCGGCCTGCCCATGCTGCACTTTTTGGACATTCGCGACTGCGTGCGAAGGGACCTCGGCGTGCCCGAAATCATGCGCAGCGTGCTGGCCATCCAGGCGTGCGCCGAGGCCGGCTATGAGGCGCTGGGCGACAAGTGGATTCGCGAAATCACGTGCCAGTTGAGCAGCACGCCACGAGGCACCGTCATCACGCCCACGCCCACCAGCCGCACGCTCGCGCTCGCGCTCATGGGCCGTCTGCTTCTAATAAACGGGACGCCGGTGGCCGGGCTGCCCACCGGAGACCGCTGGTTTGCGCAAAGTGAAGTGGAATACTGTGGAGGCGACGCCAGAGCGCGCGTGACCATCATCTCCGACTTGAGTTTCAGCGGCAGACACATGGTCAGACAACCATTGTCCCGAGGCACCATACGCACCGTGCCGCGTTGGCTCACGAGGTTGCTCATCAAGTTTATTCGCGGGGAGCATGCGGCGCTCAACAACTCGTACGTGGAGCTGATGGAGGCGCGAGCACGCGGCGAGGCTGCCGAAGGCGAAGCGAGCGCGCTGGCGTGGGAACGGCTCATTGCGCACATCGAGAAGGACGAGGGGTTGAGGCACGCGAGCGTGATTCGGCGCACAGTCAACATGAGGGCGCTGGTTGGCTTTGTGACGCATGCGCACACCGCCACGGAGTATTCGACGCTGTTTGCGCAGCGCCTGATTGCGTCACTAGAAATGACGCAGGTAAACATGCGCGGACCGCGGTGGGAGATGCTCATCAAGACCGATGAGGCGGGTAGAATCGTCACGCAGATAACAGGCAGGGACATGCCGGCTGACTTGCTGGCGGTAGTGAACACGACGATTGAGGAGCTTGAGGCTCGCGACAATGCCAACGCCATCCCGAGCAACGCGCTGGGAACGACGATGGCGTACGCGTGGCCTATACAACGCACTTTTCTCAAGACGCATGAGACGTGGGGCGGTGTGGCGCCAACACAGCTGACGCCAAAAGAACGCTCGTTCCCGTTTTCGCCGAGGTGATGGCGCGCGACAGCGGAACGGAGCGACGTGCGCATGCGCACGAGATGACGCCCCACGGATGGGGGCGCACGTGTTATCGATACGGCAGTTGATGTGTACAAATTGTATCAAATTGATTTGTTCAGTGCAAGCTGCGATACGTATGTTGCAGTGTAAGTTTACAAATGCGAGCTCTTCATGGAAGGGCATGTGCTTTCCATTAATGATTGCGGAAGTGTCATGGGCGGGCGATGCCACACAACGATGGCGCCGTTGCGCGCGGAAGCGCGCTTCGCCCGACTGCGTCGCCTTCAATGGCGCGCCGCTTCTCCCCCACCCCTCAGCAAGCGGCGAGGCACGCGGCTGCGGCTGCGGCTGCGGCTGCGATCGCCGACGGGACGTAAAGCATGATGTATGCGTATGCGTTGAGCAGTTGTGAATCGACGCTGTGTTCGAAGCGCGCGCACAACAACGCGTTGCAACCTTTCTGGCCACGCCCCACGCGCTGTGCTGCGCTGCAAGCGGCAACGGCAGCGTTACTTTCCGCCGGCTGCGGCCGCCGCCCCGGTCGTCGACAACAGCCACAGCACAAAGCAGGTGCTGCGACCTGGCGGACGACGGTTGTCTCGCTTGCGCCCAGCGCCCAGCTGCGCGCGACGAACGCCCGCCGACACGAGCACCACTTGTGGCTGCGCGTTTATTGGTGCCGCTCATACTTTACACTCACAATGCCAACCCAAGGCGGAGGCGGAGGCGGAGGCGGAGCTGCGTGCGGGCCAGCGGCGGCGCTGTTGTCGAGCGCCGAGAAAAAGGGGCGCGCCGCAGCGCGGACTGCGGCGGCAACGCCCGCGTCGCAGCAGGCGCACGGCACGCCGGCCGGTGCAGCGGGGCCGCCGCTGCACAACGGGCCGAGCGGCAGAGGGAAGCGTCATTGGGTGCCGCCACGACGTTTCTCGCTGCCAGCAATGCGCGGCGCACAGCGGCTGTGGTGCCGGTGCGGCGCACGGCGCCGCCGTCCGAGGCGGAGGCACAACGCGCAGAGGCGAGACAGCGTGGCTGGCGGCGTCGGGGTGGGAGGGGGGGCGCGCGCCATCGGAGAGCATGCGGCGTCGGCACTGGAGGTTGAAACGCGGCGGTGCAGCGCGCGGTGCGCCGCGGCGGCCGGACAAGCTGCAGGCGCGGGCGCGCGCGCGGGCGCGCAGCGCGCAGCGCGCAACGCGCAGCGGACGGCGAGCAGCACGGGCGGGGTGCGCGCGCGCGCGCGCGCGCGCGACGGCGGCGGGTCAGGCAGGCGGGGCGCGCGACCAGGGCGCGCGCGGCGGCGAGGAGGGCGAGCGCGCCGCGGGAGCGGCGGCGACCGAGGTTTTGTTTTGCGGCGGGCGCGCCGGGGGGGCGGGGGGTAGTAGGCAGCGGGCGCGCAGCGGTCTACCCGGCGCGCGCGCGCGCGCGTGTTTATCTACCGGGCGCGCGGCGCTCAGTGCTTGGGCGCGTGGTGCGGGGCGCCGCGCGGGCTGCGGTAGTGGCTGTGGTGGTGGTACATGTGGCGCGGCGGCTTGGAGAAGGGCGGGTGGCGCGGGCGCTTGTGGCGCGCCGCGTGCGACAGCGGCGCCCTGCGCGCCGCGGCATGCACGGGCGACGCGTGCCTCGGCGGCGCGCGCCGCTGCGGCGGCGGGCTGGGCGCGGCGTCTGCCGCTGCGCCGGAGGCAGCGGCGGCGGCGGCGGCGGCGTCGGCGGCGGCAGCGGCAGCAGCGGCAGCGGCGGCGCGCGCGTGCGTGGACGGCGGCGTCGGCGGCGGCGGCGGCGGAGCGCGCGCGGCGTCGGCGCGAAGGTGGGCAATGTTGCGCGGGAAAATGAGCGACGCCTTGTCGACGACGGGGGCGGGCAGCACGGACGGCATGATGGACACCTCCTTGAGCCAGTACGCCTCGCTGGGGTACTTGTTGAGCTCGATGGACAGCACGTTGGGGCGCGGCTTGGTGAGCAGCAGCGCGCTGGGGATGGAGATGTCCAGCACGGAAAAGTGCGGCGTGTCTGGGCGCAGGTCGGTGAGCAGCACGTGGTTGTTGAAGGAGATGGTGAGGCGCACGGGGGCGCGGCGCTGCGGGGCGAGGTGGTGCGGGGCGGGCATGGCGGCGGGCAGCGCCAGGTACGGCGGGGTGAAGTGGGACGGGGCGGAGGCGGGCGGGGCGGAGGCGGCGGCGGGCGGGGCGGCGGCGGAAGCGAGCGGGTGCGAGGAGGGCAGCAGCAGCGAGGCGGGTGCAGCGGCGGCGGCGGCAGCGGCGGCGGCGGCGGCGGCGGCGGGGGGGGGGCGCTCGACGGCGTGGATGAGGCGGGCAGTCATGCCGTCGACGGGGAACGGGCCGGCCGAGTCGAGGAAGAAGGAGAGGTGGACGGCGGGCTGCGGCCACAGCGGGGCGTGGTGGTGCGGGTCGCCCATGACGTAGCACGTGGTGGCGGCGTTGGGGGCGACGGGCAGCTCGCGGCCGCCGCGCGCGCGCACGTCGGCGAAGCCGCGGCGGCGGTGGACGGGGACGCCGGCGACGAAGGCGCCGGTGAGCAGCCACCAGCGGCACAGCAGGCGCTGCGCCAGCGCGAGCAGCGCGGCGGCGGAGGCGGGGCGCGCGCGGCGATCGAGCAGGTGGCGGCGCGCGGCGGCGCGCCACACGTGGGCGTCGGCCACGAGCGCGCGCGCGCGCGAGCACAGCTGCGCGACGGCGGCGAGCTGGCGCGGCGTGAGGCGCGCCAAGATGAGCAGCAGCACGTCGCGCGGCAGCGACAGCAGCGCGGGCGCGGGCGGCGGCGGCACGGCGGGGGGCAGAGCACTCATCGCGGGGACTGCGGGGGGGGGGGGGGGGGGCGGGGGGCGGCGGGGCGGCAGCGAGAGGACTTGGCGGCGGGGAGGGCGGCGGCGGGGGGCAGGCGGCGGCGGGGGGCGGGCGGGGGGGGAGGGGCGCGGCGGAGGGGCGCGGCGGAGAAGTGCGACACGCGTGGAAGCAGCGCAGCGGCGCGAGCTTCGCACGCGGCAGATATACGCAGATACGTCGCGCGGCGCGCGCGCTCATTGGGCGCGGTGGCGTCGAGCGCTTTATTGCGCGCGCGCGGCGTCGAGCGCGTTTGTGCGCGCGTGCGCCTCTGCGCGCGCGGGCCTCAGCGCGGCGCGGCGCTACGGCGCGCCTCGGGGGGGGGCGCGCGGCAGCTGCAGCCACGAGCGCACGCGCGCGGTGGTGGCCGTGCGGTCGGCGTCGCCCAGCGCGGCGCAGCGCGCGCGCGCGTCGCGCCCCGCCGCCGCGGGCGCCGCCACCGCCATCCAGTGCTCGTCCACGCGCACAGCGGCGCGCGTGGCCACCAGCAGCTCGAACGAGCGCTCGCCGCCGTCGGCCGCGCCGCCGTCCGCGCCGCCGGCGGCCGCGGCGGCGCCGGCGCCGTGCAGCACGCGGCACAGGTGCGCGCGCAGCGCGTCGTCCAGCGCGCGCAGCGCGCGCGCGCTGGCGTCGTGCGCCCCGCGCGCCACCACGCGCGTCTCGAAGGTGTAGCGCGCCACCGGCCGCGCCGCGTCGGCCACGGCCACGGCCACCCAGTCCACGGCGTCGCGCGCCAGCCACGGGCGCAGCCGCCGCAGCGTGGTGGCCACGTACTCGTTGACGCGCGCGTGCCGGCTGCGGAACGTCGCCACGCCGTACTTGTCGCGCACCTCGAACATGCCTGCCGCCGCGGTCAGTGCGCCGCCGCGCTCCGCGCCGCCGCCGCCGCCGCCGCCGCCGCCGCCGCCGCCGCGCGCTGGCGCACTTACGTCGCGGGTACACGCGCTGCGTGTACAGGATGGCGTGCGTCACCACGATGAGGAACTCGCACACGCGGTCGGCCACGGCGCCGCGCGCGCGCGCCAGCTCGCGCTGGTCGCCCATGGCCGTGCGCGCCAGAGGGCAGCGCGCGGCGCGGCGCGGCGCGCGCTTTTGGGCGCGGCGCGCTGACGCGTGGCAGCGCCCGTCACCCGCGCGCCGCCGCGCGCAGCGACTGCTCAAACTCGAGCAGCGCGCGCTCGTACACCAGCCGCTGCCGGAAGCCGCCCGCCGCCGCCGCGCGCGCGCGCTGCTCGCCCGACGGCGCGCCGCCGCCGTCGCGCCGCGTCTGCGGCCGCTGGTCGGCCGACACGCTGCCGCGCAGCAGCGGCGCCGGCGCCGCGCCGCCGTACGACGGCCGCGCCGCCAGCAGCGCCAGCGTCACGCGCTGCTGCTGCTCGCGCGCCGCCGCCGCCGCCGCCGCCGCCGCCGCCGCCTGCTTGCGCCGCTTGCGCTCCGCCTTCTCGCGCCGCTTGTGCAGCCGCGCCACCGCCTCGTCGCCCTTCTGCAGCCGCAGCAGCTGCTCCGCCTGCTGCTGCCGCCGCTGCTGCCGCCGCCGCTCCTCCGCCTGCTCGTCCTGCCGCCGCAGCTCGCCCAGCCGCCGCAGCCGCTCGCGCTCCGCGATCGCCACGCGCTCCGCCTCGCTCCGCTCCTCGTCCGCCCGCTTCACCTGGTTCCTCGCGATCGCGTCCTGGTTGTCGCGCCGGTACTTCTCGATAAACCGCTTCGTCTGCTCCACGTCCACGTTGTTCACCAGCTTGAAGATCACGTCCTCCACCATCTCCAGGTAGTCGTCGAACTGCCTGTCGCTGCCAAAGTCGTCGCGCTGCTTGTTGAAGATGCGCAGGTAGCGCCGCCGCACCTGCGCGTCCTTGGTCAGCGCCGCCCGCTCGTCCTCAAAGTCCACGTCGTACTTGTCCGACATGCTGCTGCCCCTCCCCCCCCTCTCACGATCTCACCTCACCCCACCTCGCCGCCACCGCCGTGCTAGTGCCCAACGTCTGCCTCAGCTGCTTGCCGGCGGCGGCGGCGGCGGCGGTGGTGGTGGCGCGCGGGCGGTGACGCGCGGTGGCCGCGGCGGCGCTGCGCAGCGCGCGCCTGGCGCGCTGTAATGTGCGCCGCGCGAATATTTGAAACCTCTCGATTCAAAACACAAAAGCGACGCAGCCGCCGCCATGCGCCCCGAGGTCGCCAAGTCGTGAGATCAAGCCGCGCGCGCGCGTGCCGCTGACGTCTATTCCACGCGCAGTGCTGCTGTTCGAGACTTGCTGCCGCCGCCGGCCGCACTTATATCTTCGCTGCCCCCTCCCCCCCCCCAACTTTCTACACACTTCGCCCCTGTCCCCGTTGCCGCCCGCTGCTGCTGCTGCTGCTGCCGCCGCCGCCGCCGCCCCCTTCACCCCGCGTCGCGCACCTCATGGCATCCAACCCCACCGAGGTGCTGGCTGCCGACGGCGAGCTTGCCCCCCCGGACGCCTGGTTCCCGCACCACGCCCACCTCTCGCCCGATCCCTTCACCGTCTTCGCCATCACCGGTCCGCAGGCCTCCGGCAAGAGCACCCTCGTCAACGCCCTCTTCTCCACGTCCTTCCCGGTCGCCACCAGAGGCTCGGTCGGCGCCGCCACCACGCGCGGCATCCTCGCCTCCCAAGTGCAAACCCCGCGCGGCGCCGCGCTCGTGCTCGACGTCGAGGGCGCCGACGCCCGCGCCCGCGGCCGCGACGCCAAGCTCTTCGCCGCCCAGTGCGCCTCCTTTGTCACCGCTGTCGCCGACGTCGTCATTGTCAACCTCTGGTTCCATGACGCCTGTCGCCTGGATTCGGCCGCCCACTCCCTGCTGCGCGCCATCCTCTCCAGCGCCGCCCACGCCCTCGCCGACGGCGCCCCGGCCAAGACTGCCCTCATAGTCGCCGTCAGGGATTTTGATGACGATGCGCAGCACGCCTCCCAATCCGTCACCTCCATGGTGCAGCAAGATGTAAGTTGGCGCCGCCTTCCATTCTGCCCCCTCCCTCCGTTCGCAAAGTCAGAGCGCACCCTCTGACTTGTTCCCCTTGCTCTGCTTTGCTCTCGTTGTGCCCCCCCCCCCACAGGTTGCGGACATATGGGCCCAAGTCGTCGCCGAGTCCGGCCTCCCCGTGGGCGACGGCGCCACACCCTTGGACCAAGTTGTCGATCTCCACGTCTTCATGTTCCCCCACATCCGGCACCAGTCGGAAGAGTTTGACAGACGCGTGGCGGCGCTACGAGCCGCACTAGACCAGGGCGAATTAGTGCTTCCGGAGCACTCGAAGCGAATACCCGCCGATGGCTTCTCCACGTATGCCCACACCTTGTGGGATTCTATCTCCGCATCGGCCGCGGACCACGGCGGCTCGCACGCGGACGTTTTTGATCGAAGGGTGGACGACTTTTACACTGGCGACGACTTTGCCATTGTTGCGGCCTATCGCTGTGACGAAGTGTTCTCCCAAAAACTTGCCGAGGCTTCCGGCGAAATAGCCGACCTCTTGGATACTGTTGACAACGGTGTCAGGATAGACAACCTGGGCAAACAGTGTGACGGCCTTGTGCAGCTCTACTTGCAGGAGTACGATGTCGAGACAAGTGACTTTGCCGCCGAGCCCGTCTGCGAGCGCAAAAGAACCGAACTCGAGGCCATTATAGACACTGGCCTCATGAGTGTTTTCATGAAGAATTTGGCCATCATATCTCGTGAGGTGCTGTCGTCGTTCAAGTCGGCCATTTCCGACGACATGCCTGTGGACTTTGCCTTGTACACTGCCCTCACTAATTTCGATAAGCGCGCCAGCGAAGGCGTCCGACGAGGAAGTGTATGGACGTTTGATGCCGAACGCGATGACTTGGAGAGCATGATGCGTGAGATATCGGACCAGCAACGAAAACTCGTCGAGTCTCAGGTTAGCGCCTCACAACAGCATAGCAAGGCCATTCAGTTCTTGCGCATGCAACAGGCTCAGATGCAGGCAGTGCAGCAACAGGCTCTGGGAGGCAGTGTGGGTCAGTGGAATGTAGGCGCTGCCTACCGGCCACCCGACTCCAATGTGAACCTTTCTTTAGCGTATCAACAGGGGCGCACAAATCTCCAAGTATCCATGGTGCCAGATGAGTCGGCAACGCTTCTTGGTCCGACCGGATTCACGGCTGGTGTGGGGCCGGGTAATCTGGGAATGAGCTTTAACGTCAACTTCTAGGCTGCATCAAAAGTTAGTAGTAAAATGCTAGCTTCTGAACTACGTAGAGCGCCTCTCTCGAAAGGCGAAATTCGTTGTAGCTTCGCTAGAAAAGAAGCAAATTGCACTTTTTGAGTAACGTGTAGTGGTGAAGCATGTCTAGCTACAAACTCATTATTCGGCACCGCAAAAAAAACCAAGTCTGTAACTCTTGCAGAAACGGAAAGTTATCGCGCTGTAACTCCAACACACTCTTCTACAAATATAAAAATACATATCTCAAGGGTAATGCGCATGCGTTTCTCTAAACCGGCCGAGCGGTTTAATCACCTTCTTCTTCAGGACTAGGGGCGTCCAGGTCTCCGTAGCCATCCCTTGCACCGCCAGTTCCGAAATCGTCTTCATCGTCATCGGGCTCGTGACGATTCTTTTCTTTCTTGTTTCTCCGATTTCTACTTCTGGAAAAGAACGAGCCTCGCGTTGCAGGGTTTTGCTCACCCACCGTGTGGCTCAAGTTTGCCATGGCGTCGTCGCGTTCCTTCTCGTTGGTGCGCCTCCTACGGATAAATGACAGTGACTTGCGAGTGCGCTCTTTGCCACTTTGGCGGCTGCTGCTGTTTGATCCTGACCGCCGTAACTCCCTACTAAACCTCTTGACGAGTCCGAGTTGTGGTGCACTGTCGTGCGATACACGGACCTGATTGATATGTTGCACTTGCAGCAACGCGTACGCTCCCGATTCAGTGAGCGCATTGTCTTCTGGATGTGATTCAAGTGCTTTCACAATTGCCGTGCGCCCACCCAGCCGAACAACCCTTTCCTGATTTCCGGGATTCTCGAACGATGCAGCCCGCAAAAATTCGCACGCACTTGCAAGGAATCTACTGTTGTTAGAGAACATATCCATGGCACTGATAACCTTTCGAATCCCCTGGATTACGTTAGGCGAGGACTGCAGTTCTTCATCTCCCTTACACAAGTCGGCTAGAGTCAAACAACACCACAATGTCACATTCACATTCTCTGGATATAGCTCCATGACGCCAAGGATGCTTCGAACGCCGTTGTGGATTTTCACCTCATCACAGTTTCCGAAATGATCGTTGCAGGAGTACCTTAATGCAGCACAACAATGCTCTAAGACATAAGTGTCTTGCTTCCATTTTTGCATAACATCCAGAATAGCCTCCACCCCACCAATTGCGTGGAAACGGTTCTTATTGTCTTCGGAATCCAGGACCAAAGTGCAAATTGTTGCCAAGACCGGTTGCAACGCCTTGATTTCAAAGAACTCGGCTGTTTTTTCCACAAGCCGTGTGAGTTCTTCCACAATGCCATCCTTTCCAACTTCGTTTTTGAACGCGATGCTCCGCATACATAACCGATTTATAGTTGCACAGATGCTGATGATCACGTTTGCTGTCCCTGGTAAACCTTTCTTGTGGTATGATAACGCCGTGTGGAAAATCTCGGCAAGCGATGATTCATTTGAACGATCCGTCAACAGCTTTGATTTGAATCTATAGGAATCTTCTTCATTCACTTCGTTTGTAATTGCACGCATCGCACGAACAATCTGGATGACTGCAGATTGTCTGTGTAGAAACCTCTGTAAGGCGACCACAAGAACACTCGAGATTCCGGTTTTGAGCAGTGACGAAATGATATTTGGGTCCGCCTCGCAAAACGCTGCTACGGCAGCGCTTCCGTTCTCCTGCACTGCCACACTATCCGTATGTCTCTTCATTGCGCGAACAATTAGCTCAGCTGCTTGTAGTGCACCAAATGCCTGAGCCGTGGTTGCGTTTTTGGTGACCACCATTGCTTGCATAGCGCTACATGAGGCAGCGACAACCTTTGCATTTTTCGAACTGTAAGAGGTTAATACTCGTAGTAACACTTCTGCACAGCCGTTCTTCAAAGCCTCCGTTTGATTCTGGGGACTGTTTGCACAAACCGCAGTCAGAGCAAGCAAGGCAAATTCCACAACAGATGGAATGGTCTGGTGGGAACTGAGTAGATGCGAAAGTCCTTCGATTCCCTTGTTAGCGGCGAATGATTCCTGATTTTCCGGGCTATCGAAGCACAACTTTTCAATTACACCACATGCTTTTTCAAGGAGGACGTTATCCGCTCCACCTTGTCTAATAATGTCGGCTGAAAACGGAATCCCTCCGGCCTGAACAATCTCCGCTTTCATTGAGTTAAAATTGCATAGAGCTTCCATAAAATCTAAAGATACCCTTATGAATCCTGGATTTCGCGAATGGCGTTGCATGGCTACGAGCACTTCGGGCAAAGGCTTCGCATCAATTAGACCCTTCTCGGCTCCAGTAGCGGCGTTCCGAGTGATGGCGGTTAATGCTATGACTATAATCGAGCATAACAAAGCATTATCTCGACCGAAAGCCAAAGCACGAGCCAAACTGTGATATGCATAAGATTGTATAGCTTGAGAGCTTGCCAACGCACATCCTTCTACCAAGTTACGAATAGCGGCGCATATGCTTCTTGTGACAGCTATATGCAGATCAGATGAAGCATTCTCATTGTTACCCCATAATTGAAGAAGACTTACTAGTTCCGGAACAGCTCCAGCTTTCGCGAAGGCCTCCTTGTACGCTATGTTTTCCTTGCCAGTGCACATGGTAGATGCGGCCCTCGCAGCAGCTTCATGAATAATGGCAGACGCCTGAGAGCTCCTATGTCGAAGGCTGTACACTATGAGCCCCACCGCATCGTATTCGTACGCAACTTCTCGACATTTCTGCGAAGAACTAGCGACTTCACCAAACGCAGCGCAGCCAGCGAGTAAAACATGTCTTGTGCTCGAATGCCGACGCATTGTCTGCGAAATGGCTTGGATTGCCCCGGAACCATTTACATTGATCCCAACCGTACCGCTTGGGATGACTGCGTCAGAAAATCCTTGAACTTTTCGGAAACAGTCGGCGTATGAGGACAGCACCAATTCTTCTTTCTTCCCGGTCTGCGTAGTTCGCACAATTCGAACAATCGCAAGCAGGCCCGCTTCTTGAATTGCTTCGTCTTCAATCTGAGAAATCATGCCAACCACCACTTTCGCGAAAGCATTCTCCTTTTCGAGGAGCGCGTAAGCATCCATGTCTCGTAGTGGAAGTACGGCCAAAAGGCTGGTCAGATGAAATATGGGAGCTTGCGAGTCAGAGCGTAGTGGATTTCGAGGATACGAGCCGAGAGCCTCCTTCAAATCTGATATAGTTGGCACAGCTTGTTCTGTGACAGGGCCCCCTCCGGTGCCTCCTGAAGCAAAAGAATTTTCACGCTTTCGGTGATCGTCCGCAGCGTTTCTCATGTCCTCATCTTCCAATTCCATCAGATCTTCCTCTCCTTGAGAGGCGTTCATATGTGCTTCTTTACCCAGCGCGTATGTCGCCCGAATGTGACCAAAATCACCGGCTTTGCCGGTTTCCCTGTAGTCTTTAGGTTCGGAATATCTCGTTGAAGGATTAATACTCGATTCGGTCGTTGGTCCCTCCGAGGACATTTTCTGATCTTTCGTGTCTTGTGCAGTGGAACCAGTGTGCGTATAAGGAGATGTATGGTTGGATACGTTTCGGACAGTCGTTGGATCACCAATTGCAACGGAGTGAACGCGTTGGTCGAACGGTATTGATTCTAGAGCCGCGTCTTCAGAAGCCTTGCTCGTATCTCCTACGTCGTTAAGATGAGAGGGTGAAGGAATTGAAGTAATGACTTCCTGCGCATCTGTGGGCGTGGCATCCACTCCTTCCGTAACACGAAGCGGTTGTGCAGAGGGGGAAGCGTTATGCAAACTCTGGTCCGGGGTAATGAATTGTTCGTCCTCCTCTTCCTCTTCCTTTTCCGGTTCGTCTTCCTCTTCTTCGTCTTCCTCTTCTTCGTCTTCCTCTTCTTGTTTCGCTTCTTCTCGCCCACTTACGAATTCGTAGTCGTCTTCGTCTTCGTCTTCTGCTTCTTCTTCCTCTTCGCCCTTCTCGTGGTGACCTTCTTCCACGGGTTCGTTCCCAAAGTGCATTGGCTCTTCGTCAGAATCGTCAACAGGCTCGTCCGCAAACTGGTCAGCGTCTACGTGAACAACGGAAGGATGTATTTCTTCACTATTGTCTGCATGACTAATTGTTTTGGTGTCTTCCGACGATTGCTTGCCATGCGCTCGGTCGTCAAATAGTATTCGCTCCTGATTGGCTGCCTTTTCGAGTGCATTCTGCTGTACTTCTCGAATCTCGGCTTCACTGATAGACACTTGATACGGTTCCTGAGCGAGTGGTTGCTCAATACCCTTTGCCTTCTTCGCACTATTTCCACTGCCATGTGCCGCAGATGTGAGCAAAACGTCCCGACCATTTCGAATGGCTCTGTCCTCGCTGTACCTGTCAAAAGTTTTCTCGGTTGAACGGTTGATAATATTGCCAGTTTCATCTTGAATAGTTTTGGTCTCGACTTGAACCGTTTGTGTCGCGACGTGTACAATCTTTGTGTTCGGCACAGAAGAGGGCATTTGCTGTCGGCGAGGTGTCTTGTTTGCGAAAAGATAGGCCGATGCCGCGATTTCGCTCTCCACCTCTGCCATTGCGGCTTTATGTCTTCTCTCAATCTCCTTTACCTGATCCTGTACATTTGAGCCCTGCGGGAGGCTGCTTGATACTTGTTGACGGACTTGCTTCGATTCCCTACCCGTGCTTGACACCTTTTGAGGAGACCCTCGCGAAGGTTGTGGCTTTCGCACTTTCTTTTCTTGTGTTGTTTTCTCGCCTGACTGGTCCGTGGCATCATGAATTTGTTCCTGTTCGAGAATAGGATGACTTGGAACTGTGGGTTTTGGCGCGGTACGAGGCTTGCTCTTGGCGTCACTCTTTTCAGAAGCGTGAGACGAGGATATGGACTTTGCGCGACGACCACGTCCATAGAGCGTCTTTTCCCTGGAAGATAAATGGTCCACAATACTTTGCTGTTTGATAGCACGATTCTCCCAGTACTCGGCTTCCTGTATGTTTTTTGTAACGCCCTTGCCATGGCGGTAAATCCAAGCGAGATTCTTCATGGCAGTGACATCATTGTGAACGTCGGCAACCTGACGCACGATTTCCAGACCCTTCTCAGAGTCCTGTTTGACCCCAAAGCCACGAATGTAACACAAACCAAGCGCACTTTTGCCGGTGTTGTCGCCCATCTGGGCAGCGCGCTTCCAGCAACGCGCAGCATCAATGGCATTGACTTCAAAGTATCGGCCTCGCGCCAAAAGCTGGCCGAGCTCAACCCACGCACGTGGGTGCCCTCGCACAGCGGCTGACTGAAACCACACGAACGCGGCGCGCTCGTCCGAAGAAATCACGTGCGATGCATACGACACCATGGCGGACAAGTGACCGTTGAGCGCAGCCTTGAGGTACAGGTTGATGGCATCGGACACGCGGCCGCGATTCTCATACTCTTTGGCAAGGCAGAAGAGATCGTGTGGGCTTTCGTGCGGGGTATCCATGGGGACGGCGGTTTGGTTGACGGTGAGCTGATTGCTCTTGTCGTTAGGACTCGACTGGCGCTGGTGCATGGGCGTCGGGTGTGTAGGTGGGGACGGCAGCAGGGGGTCGTACGGAGGCGGCCGAGGTCGCGTGGAAGGTTTCTCGACGTCGATTCCGGCTGGCATGGTTGGCGGGTTTATTTTATGTGTTAGAGAGTGCGCGACGAACGCAGGAAGCGCGTACGCGTAATGCGAGGCCTGTTATGCACACGTGGTGCAGACAAGGCTGGGAGTTATGCAGCAACGGTGAGGATGAAGATGCGGACAGGGAGAGGAAAAGAGCACGCGAAGAAGTGCACCAACGAAAACGGTAGCAAGCGACGGTGACTTTTGGTGGGAGGGGCTGCCGGGGAGCGAGATGAAAGCGGGGGCGCGGGGGATGGGAAGGTGGGAGGCGGGGGGAGGCGGGGGGAGGCGGGGGGAGGCGACGAGTGGCGAAGGGTGGCGAAGGGGGCTGGGACGGGAGGCGGGTGGGGCGGGGGGGGGGGTGGTTTGGGAGTGGCGAACGACGAAGGGGGAGAGCGCTCGTTCGCGTCGCAACGAGCCTACAGTCTCGGGACAGTGGAGCGTGCGGTTCAAAGAGGGCGGTTTAAAAGCACGACCTCCACGTCGAGACGCAGCTCGCGATTCGCGCAGCGGCGGCGCGGCGGATCAAAGCAGCGCGCCAGTGGAACGGGCGAGCAAGAAACACTGGCGCGCGCGCGCCGACACGTGCCACAGCGTCCACAACAAACAACGAAGATGCGCTGCGGCCGGCGCCACGCGCGCCGCGCACACGCGTCTGCTTGCCGTTGAGCGCCAAACAGCGGCGCGTCCGACCGTTCCGCGCCCGCAGCCGTGGCGCGTCGCGCGCGCTCCTCCGCGCACCAAGGTGACCGTTTGCCTCCCGTGCCGTCGCGCTGACACCGCCGCCTACGCGCCCTGCAAGCCGCCGCCCCACGCCGACCGCCGCCCCACGCCTGCCGCCGCCACGCTCCGCACGTGTTAGTCGTGCGTTCATCTACATGCGTGGCATCGTGGCCCCGTGTACGCGTGGTCTTGTGGCCGCGTGTGAAGGCGTAAGCGCGGCCACGTGCACACGCAAGTGGTGCTCGAGTGCACCGCTGTAATGCGCACAGCAAACGCCAGCCAAGCATCACACAAAAGCTCCAGGCGCGCGCAAAAAAATATGCGCTCATCATTTGCCTGAGAGCGCAGCGCGCCACAGCCGGCCGCGCCAGGTGCGTGCAACCCGTCTAGAGACAGCGCATGGCGCTGCCGACGCTTCCAACCCACACGGGCGCCGACCCCCTCCTCCGCCCCACGCCTTGCCGTTAGCAGCCATGCCGTCCTCCAATGTCGCAACCGCCGCACCCGCTTCCGTTCCAGCCTCCCTACCCGTCACCGAGGCCCCGACTTCGCCAGCCCCCCTGTCCCACTTCCCCACCGCCACGCCGGCCACCCCCGTGCACTCCCCCTCGCAAGCGAGCAACCGCCTCAAGTCCTCACTCCACCTCAACGCCCTCGCCACCTCGCTCCTCGCCCTAACAGTCCTTCTCTCCCCCAAAACCACCACAGAAGCGCTCCAACTTCCCAGCCCCGCGCTCACACTGCCGTTCGCTCTCGCCCTCGCCTCCCTCGCCGCCGCAATCTTCAAGGCCGCCACCAAGCACGCCCACTCCCGCCGGCACGTCCTCGCTGTGGCCGCTTCCAACCTGGTCGCCGCCGTACTATCTGGTCTCTTCCTTCTGCTTCACGCTCACAAGCTCCATGCACCAGCTGTGCGCGCTCTCATCGCCGTTGCTGTCCTGGCCTCAGCGTTTGCCGCTGCACACTTCTATTTCTTACGTGCCTCGTCCCACCCGTACACACACGCTAACACCGAAATAGTTGCAATCTGACCATTTTAACACGCACGAGTTCGACTTTATTTCCAAACAGCGGCAGAAGGCAATCGCTATTGCGCAACCGAATTATTGCGGTGGAGCGCAACCTTGTACGCAATTTTCCTGCATATGGCGCCTACAACAACAAACAGCGTTCGCAATTGCTTCACCAAGCACGGCACTAGGACTCACTCGATACAAGTAATCAATCACAAGGGAAACGGACGCAGGCACATTTCAATCCACAAAGTTTCATTCAGCACAGACGCATCACCATCTATGTCAAAAATAAATCGCAAGGTTAAGGAAGGAAAGAACAACCCGGTCATCTGTATTGGCTATCTATGCTACATAACTTCTAATCTGAATCACAGTCGCTGTCATCACTCGATTCCGAATCGGATCCTTCTGACGAAGAATCCGAGCTGCTATAATTGACGTTCTTGCAATCGTCAAAGAATGACTTTGGCTTATCCACAACTTGAACACAATCTCTACTTTTCTTTTCAATTTCAGTTCGCTTTTGACTACCGAGACGTTCTCGGAGAGCGTGGATTTCGTCATCAACCTCCCCAATGCAGTTGAATTCACGACCGAGAGAAGAAGACCTTACGGTTTTGAAATTGGGTAGGGTATGCTCCAGGAATGCTTCGATATTGCGCATGGTGCGGTTATCGAGCTTATCCATGTCAAGCTCTACCTCATCTTCCGGACTTGCGCCCGCCTCTTGGTTAGATTTTTGGATGATGGATAGCAGGGCAGGCAATTTGTTCGGTGGAACATTAGTTACACCATCACCGCATCTCTTCTTCTCTTCAAAACTCATCTCCACTTCATATAGAAGGGCAGCGCGGGTAAGGTACCCAGCACCCTTCGCCACAGGAGTTCTAGCAATGACAGGTGCACGACAGCGTTCCAAGTATTCTACCCTTTCGCGCAATTCGTCGCGTGACATGGTGTCCGGGTCCGAAAACATCACCACCTCCCGTGCAGCTGCAATTGCCTTGCGCCTGGCGGCTTTGGATGATTTGACTTTGACACTACTTGGGGCCGAAATACATACAACAGCTAAATCGTCCTCGGCAGCTCTAGAGGATGCTTCACCGGCAGACTTCGACTTTTTGGGACGCCCAGCAGTGCTGCGACTCTTTGATAATTTGGAAGAAATTTCCTCTGGAGATGGAGGTGGCGGTAACCCTTCACTAAACTTATTGTTGAAATCATCTTGTAAACTGCCAGCACAGTTGTAAAGCATGTCTCCAACCCTATTGTATACCATCGCATTCCTAAAAATCAATCGCACATCTTCAGCAAACGCTTCCGCGTCAAAACGATATGGAAGAACGCCGTCATTCACAGGCTCGATGTAGTCCGAAGTGGTCAACTTCTTCTTGACAGTACGCAAGTCCATCGGCTGCTTGACGATATCAAAATAGCGTGGAATGGCTGCCTCGTGCCAGAGTTCCTTCACCGGAGCAGAAAATGGCCCAGACGTAGGTTCGCGTAACATCGTGTTTACCAATCTTTTGCAAAACTGTAACCTCTTGCATTTGGACATGCAGGTGGGAAGAGGTGCTGATTTGACCGCAGGTTCGTCATCGATAGAAGCTCTCGGTCGTCGAATACGAGACGACTGCCTTGTTGGTTGAGGCGTCAGTTGCTTTGCGCAACCTTCCGTATGTTTCACGCTCTTAGTCGTGGAACTAGACGGAGTGTCGTCGTCAACGTTAATTACTTGAGGAATGTCGGCAGGTGACTTAGACGGTACGCGGGTAGCGCCGGCACTTCGTCGTCGCGGAGCAAGCTTCCTCTTACGCGAAGCACGCACGGAAGGCTTACGACCTTTTTTATCGGTAGCTGACTTCTGTGCGACAAGCAACACGTCGTCGTCACCCGAAGGAGCAGCCTTGAGTGCGGCTTTCTTCGACTTGATAGCCTGAAGTTTCTCCAACAGAAAACGTCGACGCTCTTCGTCTGCATGGCTGTTCAGCTTCGCGATGAATTCGGGGTTGTGGCGCTCGGATTGCACGCTAGCCTCGACGAAGCCGGCGGATGTTGCACACGTTGCTTGGTCAACACGGGCACGCTTGGTGTTGGGTAGAGAAGGTTCTTGTTGAAGAGAAAAGGCACCTGCTTTGGAAAGGTCGGGGAGCGAGAGAGAGGGAGGTCGAGGTTTCAAAAGGTTTGGACGAGAGGTGGTGGAAGAAGACCTGGTGGCTCGCATTGTAGACTCGTCGCTGGCGGCCGAGCACGGACTCGCAGGCAAGTCTTCCCACATCGGCTGCATGTCGGAATGCATTTCCAAAGTGTATAAGGTCGCGACGGAAGATGAGGCAGGTCGGGTGCACTCGGGAAAATCGCGCAGACGCTTTCAGGCGAGAGATGGAGTGGACGAGACAACAGATGGAGACAAGGTAGAGGCAAAACGTATGTACATAAAATATGGGGGGTAGGGGTGTGCAAGCGTGGCGGGAGGGGTGGGGCGAAGATGCGGGTGGGAGGAGGGAGGGGAGGAGGGGGGGTAAGGGGAAGGGGGTACGGGGGAGGGGGGGGGCTATGACGAAGAAATGAATGGTATAGGAATATATTGTGACGCGTGAGAAAGTAGAAGAGTGGATGTAGACAAGGGTGCACGACGGGAGTTGGCCAGGGATCAGTGTGCCGAGCTTGGATCACAAAGCGGCTTCGGCAGGGCTCACGCGGGGCGTGGCAGCGAATGCGCGGGCGAAGCGCGCAGAGGCGGCCGGCGCTTTTATACTGTTCGGAAGTGGGCACTGTAATGCGCAAGTGGGCCTTGAAAACAGCGGTTTTTTGAGCACGTAGGCGAGCACGCCAGCGTGACGGGGGCGTGACTATGGCGGCAGTTTTGGCGCGCTTTTCGAAAATGGAGGGAAAATGGAGGGAAACGGGAGGGGCGCACAGGGGGCGTGAAGGGTACTTCTGGCGGCGTGGCTGTGCGCAGTCAACTTGTGGGCGCAAGACGCGCGTGACGCCCAGCGCGCTGTCACCCGGCGGACGCGGTACGTTATGTGTGGCGGGCGCTCATTGGGTGCGTACGCTGCGAATCAGTGACGGCTTCTTGTGTGCGCCTCGGACGCACGTGCGCGCCTTTTGCACGTGCCATGCGCGCTTCTCGGGTTGGGCCAAAACGGATTTTCGGTTGTATTTTGGCGGGCAGGGTGGAAGCTGCGCAGCCCGTGTGCGTTGCAATTGGAGCGAGGGCGCGTGTCGATTCGACGCGTGACGAGCGCCGGTGGCGGCGCGAGCCGCCGGCTCGCGCCGCCACGGCGTCTGCTGCGCACTGCCGAAAACAGCCATAGCCGCTCCGATTTCAGGCTTGTGCCGTACGGCGGCGATTGGCATGCTGTAAGCCGCGCGCGTGCGTTACGCATCATTGGGATATGCAACGCGAGAGGGAGAGTCAATGAAGACCACCGCCACGTATGCGAGACAGTGGCGCTGTGGCGCGGTGCTTGCGTTCGGCGGCATTGGCGGCGGCGTGCAACATGTGTTTATGAAGAGAAAGGCGTACCGAACGCGGCGCAGCGCGCGCCACGTTGGAGCCGGCGAGTGGCGCAGCGCGCCCGTCTGAAAATAACCGAAAAAAAAATTGCGCCCCGCGTGTGAGCGCGATTCGTCGGCGTGTGCGGCGTACAGCGGGAGTGCGCCCGCAAGTGGGCCGGCCCCGGACCGGAGCCGCTTCGTACGTCAGGTAAAAGCGCTATTAAACGGCACGTTGGACCGGTTATCGACGCGAGTGCCCCGATAGGGCGCTGTGGTGCAAGCCAAAACGACCGCCAGCAAGGTGCACAAAGGTGTGTGGTGCTGTCAGGGGGCGCGCGTGTGCCACTCGTGTTCGGGTGACACTGCCGTCGCCCTCCAGCGCCGCCCGCGCGCGGCGTTGATGCCGCCACCCCCCCGCCAGCGTCCGCCGCCGGCGCTGACCACGGCGGCGGCGCGTCTGTAGGAGCGCTGCGCCTGTAGGAGCGCTGCTTGCCTCCACACGTTGGCTCGTTGCAGTTTAGGGTTTGCTCTTGAGCGCCCCTTTGTGCGTGCTTCTCGCCGTCCACCAAAACATGAGAAGCGCGTCTCATGTCGATTTAGGTGTCTGTTCACGCTCTGCACAACGCAGGGACTGCACGACTTGACGCAAGTCTTTACCCGAGATAGAGCTCCCATCAGCACAAGTGCAGATTCCAGTCCCCATTATGCTGCAGCGACCACGTGCGGCAGACAGCGCTCCGCGTCTGATTTGGCTCCCAGTTGTCATCAAGCGCCATGGGAAAGTGATGAGGCGCACGCTTCCGATGACGCCCCGTAACAAACCTTATCCACTGCACACGTTACTGAGCACCTCAGGTACCCACTTGCCTCCAGTTGTCGCGCTACATATTACAGCCAGTGGCCACGTGTACTTGAGAACAGATTTTGATATCTGCCAAAGCTGCCCACGCTGGCCTCGTCACACACCTCACTGATGATATGTTTCGAATTATGGAAAAATATTTATAACAAATGCCAAAACAGAGGTAAAGTCTGCTTCAAAAGTTTAGGACAACTGGCGTTTTGATGCAAATCGTCATTTTTAGTACTGTAGGCCTATGCAAACCAGTTTTTGAAAAATGTCAAGTTAAAAAATCGTTTCAAAATGATAAAGTAGCACACTTTACTTCAAACCATCATTATCTCTTCTTCATTAATTGATTTTTGCATCTTTCTGCTGCATGACACTAATGCAACCCTTTGGCATTAAATCTATGTAACAATCTACTGTTGAACTATTGATTTTTTCCAGCAATTTTCATTACAAGTTCTTATTTCAAAAACTGTATTTAACTGCCTGCCATGGCCATAAACCGCAGACGTTTTTAATAGGGTTAAAATCTATAGATCGCACTAGTGTCTATCCGACCGGTGTGCTGACCTCATATGAGGTCAAATGGACCTCATATGAGGTCAGCGCACCATCACGCAAAACTTAAAAATAAAGAATTGGAATTTGACCCATAGGCCAATATTTTGGGATTAAAATTTTAAAAATTTTAATTTCCAGGATTGCCTGTGAACAATAAATAGTTGTGGAACACGCCCTGAGCTATAACAGCAGCTCAGAGGTCATCAGACGACATGCGGGCAACTAATCCTGAGTTCAAACCTCGCTGAGTTTCTAAAAACTCAAAAACTCCTTTGGAAGCTCGATTAATTCTAAAAATATTTAAACTCTCAGAACGTTTTCAACACCCACTTGAACAGCAGACAGAATAAGGTGACATCTTTTAAAGGGGCAGTTTTTTAATAGAGTTTAAATAATCTATCCAGTCTAAATAACGCGGATTGAATTAGTAGGGGGCTCAAGGTAAAAGAACTTTTGCTCCATAATTGCATTAAAATAATGAATTGTACTTAAAAAACGAATGTTGTCAACGTTGTTGACATTTCTTTTAGATACTATGCTTACCTATACCGTGACACTCCTCAATGTGTTTCATAAAACAATCTCTGTTCGTACCGGTTTGACATAAAAGAACTCCTTTTTTTGCTTGAATAGCATTCAGAACATTACAAAACTTCGATTTCGTATTACCTTTGCAATACTTGCATCTTCCTTGATATAAAGCTTTTGTAATCATTCCATTTTGTTTTCCTTCTTCTGATGGTTTGCATTAAATGCAGGCCAGTGGCAGTAGACATTGGTTGTTCAGTATTATTTTCATTTTTCGGTTCATTTCTATTCATTAAACCAGTCGTGTTCCAAGTATTGTCTATTAATTCATCGGCCAACTCACAATAACATTGATGGGGACTTTTAACGCTCCGGTTTCCATTTTCTGCCTTATACAGTTTCCATGCATCTACAATGCAAATTGCTAAAAGAGAGCAGTTGGTTCCAAATGACCACTCTTTCACTTCTATTTTCTTTTCCAGATTTAAATCATCTTGTCGGCATCTGTTATCGCGATCGATCATGGAGCATATTTTGTAGTATTCTTCACAAATCTCAGGAATTGCAACCTCAAATTGCATTTTCTTAAAAATAGTTCTCTCCCGTCTCCATCTCTCCCTAACAATAGGAGTACCAGGATTAACTGTGCCCGAGGTTGAAATAAAGTACTTTCTATCTCGATCCATCCACATTACGGCCATCATGTCAATATTAGGGATGCTTCCTTTTGAAATCATAGATATAAAGTCGCCTCTGTTCCTTAAAGTGATTTCAGATAAGTGTTTCATAGGAAACCCCCGAGATGCATTTTTGATTACTCCAGTAAATGTCCACCCTTTTTTCATGAGTAGCTTAGCGGTATTGACGGATGCAAAAAAAGAATCAGCGCATACCAAACGATCTGATCCATACCACGGTTGTACTAAACGGAGTGGAATAGCCGTTCCATGAGCATTATCGGAATCAAAATCCTGTCCCAGATTATTAGCACCCATGTTGAGTTCAATATTCAGCATTATATCACTTTGTGCGCAACAGACGGCTTTCATTTCAAGTCCCTTTTCGGGCTTTCTATCCAACGCGGTATAATGTGGAAGCCCCACATCAATCCAATGACCTCCTAATCCGTAACACCGTGACTGTGGTACTGTCAGCCCTCCTGTCGAGGTAGTAAAGCACAACGTCCGTTAGGAGTTTTTAGTGACTCCAAAGGCGCGTATTCCTAAAGGTGGTCTCCGGTATCCGCTGTCGCGAGCCGGGGGAATT